>JAOEHI010000021.1:3938736-3954515 GCA_025447815.1 Percopsis transmontana
TATATATACACACAGTATATGTGTGTGTGTGTGTGTGTGTGTGTATGAGAATCTTAAAACCACCCAAAAGTTATTAAATTGACAAGGTCACTGATATTTGATAGAGATACGAGTTTTGCCTACAGTTGGATTGTTATGGGCGACCTAGTTTCAGATCACTTGACCTTGGCCCTGTTGTGATATTTTAATGGTGCTCTGCCTTGCTTCTGTGTACGGTTTTGGTCTTTTTGTGGACAGTGACAACTTTGTGTTCTCCCCTTCATGACACCATTGACGTCACAGCAGTGAGAGATCATGTGTCTGTCAGTCTCAATATTCTGCTGGCGCTAAACCAGAGTATCAGATGACTGCTACACATGGTGAATGTCGCTGAGGATCAGCTGAAATATGTGTGTCAGGGTATCGACGGGTCCCTGTTTCTTAGCAACCAGAGTTTCTAATGCTGCATTTATCAGTTTATTCTAGTGTAGCTGTGGTGTTTGGTTATAGTGTACTGGGAATGCTGCTCTCGTCAGAGATCAAGGCACAACTCCACTTGGGTTTTAATTTTACTCTGCCCCATTGCAAAGTAGAAAATGTATTTCTGATTTAACAAAAATGTCATTTAACTTTCTTCTTTTCTTACCCCTACTCTGTGGCAGAGTCCGTTTATGACCTCCTCCCCAAAGAGCTTCAGCTCCAGACCTCGTCCACCCAGACAGACACACCCACCATGAGCCAGAAGAGTGGGGGAGAGGCGGGTCCGCCCCCCTCTGCACCCCTGGCAACAGGTGAGCTGCCATACTAATGCCATGATATGATATCAAGTTAGCTTTTCCATGACTTGCCCCAAACCAGTGGGGGAAGAAATGCTAAAATGCCCATGCAATCGTGGCTAGGGGCAACTGCATCAGCCAAGATATTGAATGCTGAGGACACATTCATGTAACTTCTGCAGTTTAACCTAATGCTGAGAACCCTTTCTGTCTTTTGAGTCACAACAATAAGTAATCCTGCACATCTTTTGTGTACTAGCCTGGTGAGACCACCTTGATCTTGAAAGCTCCCCAGTTGTCAAGTCAGCCTGGAAACACTCCATTCAAAATTGTTTGTGGTACCAATTGGTGTCAAATGTATTCTTAGGCAATTGGACCACCTCCAAGGTATCCAAACAACAAACAATGTGACAATGATTTTTTTAACACCGATGCTAGCAGGCCGTTGGACCAGGACTCTGATTCGTCCTGCATTTCCCTAGCTGGGCACAAACAGTTTTCTATTTTTTTACAGACCGATGTAGCACTGATGTAGAGTAAAACAATATGTGAGCTTGTGTGACCAGGACTGTCTCACACCGGCTATTATGTACTGTTTTGTGCTTTAAGATTTGAAACTAATATGTAAGTAGCATCCGCTATTTGTTGTTGTAGTCTGTGATAAATTGATGTTCATATTGGCAAAGTGAGTAGAACACCTTAGAACACCATATATCAGCAGTCTCAGTTTAGACTTCATTCAGTAATTTCACGTCTGGCAAAAGAATGTGTCAAAATTAGCCCACCGACTTTCTTGCACACACAAATAGACAGACGTACTGCCATAGTTCAATGTCATCAGAAGTTATTGAGGTTAAGATTGCCTTTGCTGAAACAAACTAATAAGATACTAATATTAATAATCCAAAACAAGGGAGTTACCTCTATTCACTGTTCAAACGCCACTTAAAAATCTCCAATTCTGATCTTTGATCATGGCTAAGATTAGTCAACTTGTATGATTGTGTAGAAATATTCCCTGGAGTTCAATCTAGAGACTGACCTAACTGGTACACAGTCAAGTTGGAGAGAGCGCTTTGTTACAGAATAATTCTGGCCATTTTCAACCTAAACCATTTTCCTATAATTTCTGATTCTATGGCTGTGTTTAAATCTTATTAACATTATAAAAAATATGTCTCAATACATTAATCGCTCATAGTTTTAATACTAGATTGGCCATTCGATGAGCACTTTACAACTATTATTTTCTGGTTGCTGGTATTCCTGCACATAGATAAAACCCAGTCTAGAATCCAAATTGTACAAGACAGGCACATCCCGTCCTTAACATTTATGACAGACATGCACTACAGTATTGACTGAATTTCACTGACATTTTGCTTAATATTATATGTATAAAATATACCAGTCCATTAGAGAGACAAAGTGAAACCGGAAATTGCAAGTTTGATTGCTAATAACACTATTTCCCAAAAATCTAGCACATAAACATAACAGTGTTTAACAGTATGTTGTGCAGTTCAGTTATTTTGTGTAGACAGTGATGTGTATTCATCAAAGACTATGTTTATTCAGTGTCATATTAGCAGTTCCAAGGCCATCATCTCTAATGACTAATGATGTACTACACATACACTTACCTAAGGTATTACAATTATATTGGCAAAAACAGTAGTGGATACCCATTGGGGGTGTGGGGGTAGTGGAACAAGGGCTAGCAACTAAGTCCCTTAGTACCACAGTTGTGACCGAGGAGATCCTGTACAGAGATGAACAGTATCATCAGAAAATCTAAGAAAATAAGGGCCAGGTTGAAGATGGCCTGAATTATGCTCTAATGGAACCTTTCCACTATCCTGTCTGACTCAGCTGGCCCTTAATTAAGACCAGATTACCAAAAGCATGACAACTTTAATGTAATTCAGATTATCGTTAAGCAAATACACTTGATTCAAAGTGTCAAGAAATTATCAACTTCAAAATTTTCTTCTTCCAGTATTTTAATTTATCCAATTTACTGATTGACAGAAGTTGAGTCTTGAATGATCAGCTCTCTTGTTGCTCATTGGCTGTTTCGTTTTTATTGCAGGAAGTTCCCTCTGAGGCAGGGAGTGTCTGCATATAAAATGGTCTGCAGTTCACTGCTCCATAGGTCAGAGGCTTGTTTATTCTGTCTCCATGGCTACGCTCAGTCCCAACTAAATCCTCCAATTGGCATGCACAAACTATTGTGTATTACTGAATGCACATTGCAGAAACTACTGTAAACCCAACAAAGTTAATTTGGCGCCACATTACCAGCTTGCAATTTGGCTGTACGAGACAGTTTGACCTAATTTTATTTTTCTTTCTCTAGCAATGTGTATGTAACAATGTTTAGCTTGCTTTTGTTTTTTGTAAACAAAGCATGTCAGTTTTGTCACATTGATTTTAACTGAGAATGTTTTTGTAGGAATCAAAACGATGTGGAACCTTTAATACCCTTCTCAACTTTCATTTCAGAATTTTTGATGAATGCTCAAAAGCCCTCGCATGCACAGTGAGGGCCTTTAACAAACCCATTGAAATTAGAGTTGGGAAGAGGGAAATCTGGAAAACTCATGTACAAATTTTGCTGCTTGAATGGGACTGCTAGCCTGGCTCTGTACTGACCAAATGTAGTAACTGTGTGGTTTGTATACACTACAGATGCCACTTCTTCTACCTCCAGTCCCTCTGCCACCTCCTCCCTGGCCATGGGAGTCTCTTGCTCTGGCCACTCCACAGCGCCCCCGAGTTCAGCCTCTGATCACCTTAAGGGTCAACAGCATCTCCACCCCATTGGAGGCGATGGAGCTGGAGCCTCAGAAATGCATGGTGTGGAGGGCGCTCTGTCGGCCTTGGGTCGTGGCAACAGTGGGGCCATTCCTGCGGCAGGAGACCTCGCACCAGGGGCAGGGCCAGGGATTGGACTCTCGCAGCAGGTGCCTCAGAATACGCCATCAAAGCGTAGACCTGTGCTAAGCATTTCCCCGCCCCCTGAGGACCTGTTCGATGACAGTCAGATGTCTTGCCAAGAGGAGCCGGCCCCCTCTGGTCCGACGGGCCCGGACTCTGAGCACAGCAGCAGCATGTGGGCCGATGACTCTGCTTCCAACTTCAGCTTGATCAGCACCAGTTCTTACAACGACAACACTGAGGTGCCGCGAAAATCCAGAAAACGCACCCCTCGCCAACGGCCCGGCCCCAAGCCTGCTCCTCCAGAGGACAGCATGGATGTCTTTGATGCTGACAGCGCCAAGGCCCCTCACTTTGTCCTCTCCCAGCTGGGCCCAGACAAGGCCAGCCCCAAGGCCAGGTAAGGTGACCCATAGCTAAAAGCCAATATAGCTGCCTTCTACTTATCCTACCCCACTGGGACAAGTTAAAGGTCCCATTTCATTCCAATTTCCAACTGTCATTTTGGATAGACTTTTTCTCCCTTCGAGCTCAATATTCAGTTTCAGTTAGTGTTGCACTAACATGCCCAAACTAACATGCCCCGACTTCATTGGCTATCTGTTTGTGAGTGAGAGGATAGGTCAGAGAATATTAATTACAATCCAGAAATGATCACACCCATGGAACCAAATCTGACCGTCTTGTTATGGTTTGGCTAAAAAACATTTTAGATTATTTGAAAATTAGGACCCTTTCCATTTCTTTCAGACAACACAGTTGACCACACATCTAGAAAAACATGAATTTTACGATAGGGGACCATTCATTTTAATTTCATTTTATTACCTTAAGGGTAATTGAATTTGGAAATCGCTGTAATGCCATCATGTGATGTGTGTTGCTGTGCAGCTCTCTGGAGACAGGCACTCTGGTGAAGGGCGGTCTGTTGTCTGGTCAGTACCCTCAGAAAAGTGATGGGAAGGAGCTAAAGATTCTGGTCCAGCCAGAGACTCAGCATCGAGCCCGCTACCTGACCGAAGGCAGCCGAGGCTCCGTCAAGGATCGCACACAGCAGGGTTTCCCCACCGTCAAGGTACTGAAAAGGATTGCACTGCAAATGAGCAGAGGAAAAATACCCCTTTAGCCATCTGTATTCTAAGCCTTGTCTGTCTTCTGTCCCCAGTTGGAGGGGGTGAGCGAGCCTGTGGTGCTACAGGTGTTTGTAGCCAACGATGCAGGCAGGGTAAAGCCCCATGGTTTCTACCAGGCCTGCAGAGTGACAGGACGCAACACCACAGCTTGTAAAGAGGTGGATATAGAGGGCACGACCGTCATCGAGATTCCACTGGAGCCCAGCAGTGACATGACACTCGCGTAAGAAGACTTTAATTTGCTGATTCAGTCTTTGTTAATCCTTTATTGGTGCCTGGTGGATTGGTGCCAGTCTTGAATGCATGTGCTTGCTTCCACAGGGTGGACTGCGTTGGTATCCTGAAGCTACGTAATGCAGACGTGGAGGCACGTATTGGTGTGGCTGGTTCCAAGAAGAAGAGCACTCGTGCCAGGCTGGCATTCAGAGTGAACATCCCCCAGCCTGATGGATCAGTCCTCACACTACAGATGCCCTCATCTCCCATCCTCTGCAGTGAGTGTCCCACAAGTGAAAGGTGGTTGTTGTTGATCAAATACGTTTGTTCTCAATCTGTATATCTGTAAGGGTGTTAGGAGTTAGAAAGGCCTACACCATGTCCACGCTGGTCACGTCACATCAGCGAGTCAAGCATTAAAACACATCTCTGATTCAGAGTTTAGAAACAAAATTATTTGCTTGTTTTATCTCTTTCACAGCCCAACCAGCTGGGGTGCCAGAGATCCTAAAGAAGAGTCTTCATAGCTGCTCAGTGAAAGGAGGAGAGGAAGTCTTCATCATCGGAAAAAACTTTCTCAAAGGAACCAAAGTTATTTTCCAGGAAAACATAGCAGGTACTTAGGCAGCATGCAGTTTCGCTGTTGTATGTCCGGTTGTTGTGATTGTTTCAGAATGTGTTTTTATGCAGATAAAATACTGTTTTCTATGTCTAGATGATAGTTCCTGGCAAGCTGAAGCTAACATTGACATGGACCTATTTCATCAGGTAAGTTACAGAGTGTAAAATCTCTTCTATTACACAACAGTGGTTTTAGCACCACAAAAGAATAATAAAAACACCACACCAAGACATTTAGTTACATTTACTAAAACAAAACTGTAACAGAATGATGAATTTGAATCTCCATCTTTCCCAGAACCATTTAATAGTGACAGTACCTCCATTCCACAACCCATCCATATCCTCTCCTGTCTCTGTTGGGATCTTTGTGATGACCAATGCTGGTAGATCACACGATGCCCAGCCCTTCACTTACACTCCAGACTCGGGTAAACCCATAAACTTTAGTATTTATCATTTATATATACTTTATAGACCTACTGTATTGCACATTTTGGCATTTATTTAAACATCAAAATATATATAATATAGAGAAACGATACAAAATTATTTCCACATCCATAGTAATAGATTTTGTATGGTCACATAAATCCTTTCTCTATTTTTGTCTAACCTTCAGTGGAGAACTCACTTGGCCTGGCAGTAAAGACTGAGGGAAACTCCCTGGTCAATACGTGTGTGTTTGATGGTCAGATCAAATCTATGACTTCTGACCAAACTGATTCCTCTGGGCCACCATCCAAACGCCAGGAAGTCACTCCAATGGAAGTTTCCAGCAACCCACCGACCACAGATGTCTTCAAGGTAGCAAGCTGTTCAACGTCATTGGTCATGTATGCATTGTCAAGAAAGTGGAAGGAAATGAATATAATTTTCATTACATGTAATGTACATACCTTTTCTCTTTCTTTAGACAGACCCTCTTGGTTCAGTGCAGACAACCTTGAAGCTCAGCTCCAGCTCTCACCCCGGTGAGAGGTCATTTCCCAGCCCAATGCCTCTACAATCTGAGGATGTGGAGCTTCCACAGGTCCCTCCTGTCTTCCCTAGCCTAGAGCCCCTCAGAACCATACAGAAGCAGGACATTGCCTCCACTGCATCCTTCCCGGTATCAGGGGATACCACCATCCCTCCCGTACCCCCAGAGGTGCCACAGCAGTTCCTCAGAGACCCCCAGGAGAGCCTTTCTCCAGAGGGTTCCAGTACTAGTGGTGGCGTTGTGGTCGTGGCAATGCCCCAGATGTCAGGCCCCTCCCAGCCCCAGCCACAGCAGGCCCAAGTTCCCCTGTTTCCCCAGGAAGAGGTTGCCCAGCTGGAGAGGGCCGTGAGAGAGCTGCAGGCCGGTGGCAACACCACCCTCCAGCAAGTCTTTGAGGCAGCTGTGGCTCAGCAGCAGTTGAACTCTGTGCTGTACAGCCCCGCGCCCTCTTCCGAATCCCTGCAGCAGCACGTCCAAGAGAACATGAACAGTCTGAGGCTAGGTACCAATGAGAACCCGTTAACTCCCCAACAGCAGCTGCAGATACAACAGCAGCAGCAAATTCAGCAACACTTCGAGCAGCAGCAGCATCAACAACAACAACAACTACAACAACAGCAAATACTTGGCACCTTACATCAGCAGCATCTACAGCAGCAACAAGAACAGCAGGTCCTTGGGAACATGCAGATACAACAACATCTTCTACAGGACCAGCAACAGCAGCAGCAACTTATTGAAAACATTCAACATCAACACCTGCAGCAAAATCAACAGCAGCAAGTCCTCAATAGCATGCAACTGCAGGATCAGCAAGTCATTACCAACATGCAACTGCAGGATCAGCAGCAACAAAATCAGATTCTGAGCAATTTACAACAACATCAACTACAGCAGCAGCAGCAGCAGCAGAATCAGGCATTGAGCAACCTGCAACAGCAGCAACAGTTGCAAGAGCAACAGGTCTTGGAAAACCTTCAGCAGCTACAAGCAGAGTTGCTCCAGCCTCAGATTCACTCCTCCCCGCAGTCACAACAGTCCGTCTCCCTCTTGCAGCAGGCCGGGGAGTTACTCACCATCCAGACCAGCTTCCCACAGCAGCCTCCATCGCACACCTCTCCCCCACAGCAGCTCTTCCAGTCTCCTCTGCCCCTGGTAGAGACCCAGAGCTCCCAGCAGCAGGTCCAGGCTGCCCTGCTTCAGAACACGCTGACTGTTCTGACTAGTGGAGGCCTCAACCCAGAACAGCAACACACAGGCTCCACACTATTTCTGTCCCCAAATCCTCAGCCCCAGCAGCAGCAGCAGCAGCAGCTGGCATTCCTCTCCTCCATGGACACATCCGCCAGTGAGTCTCAGTCTGTTGCCATGTTTCAGAACCAGAATCCAGCGCAGCTCTCCTCAATGCAGCAGCAGAGCACACCGATGGACCAGCAACAGTCACCACAGCAAAATCCACAGCAGCAGACCCAGCAGCTTCCAATGGCTCAACAAAGCTCCTTGTTCCAAAACATGCCCAGTCACACCCGGGCTAACCCCCTCCCCCAAGGGCAGCTGAACCAGCCCCAACAGACTGGTCTTCTTCTTTGTACCACAGACCTTAACCCCCAGGCTCTTCCCCCAGCTCTTATTTTCAGCACACAGAGCCAAGGCCCTTCCCAGATGGGCAGCATAGGGGTTGGGGTCGGGCTTCCCCAACCAGACCCCACAGAGCCCATGTCCTTCCAGGACCAGACCACTTCAGGTGGCAACTCGACGTCCAGTGAGCCCCCACAGCAGAGCCTGTTCCAGGAACAGCAGCCAATGCAGGTGGGTCCAAGCTCCAGCAGTGTCCAAAGCAGCCAGTCGGTGGAGCTGTTCCTGCCACAATCCTCTCTGTCTGGCCTGCAGAACACCATGGGCACACAGCAGCTTAGCAGCCAGGGCACAGCCTCTGGCACTACCATCTTCGTGGTGCAGGGCAGTGTGGGCGTTGTAGCCAACCCTGGCCAGCAGCCGCCTGAGCAGCTCTTCCAGACAACAGTCAGTGGGAGCGTGGCACAGCAGGGACAGCCCAATCTTTTTGTGTTTGGCATTCAGAATGGTAAGTCAGTTTGAGATGACTGATGTATGTAACATACAGAATACACCTCATTTGGTGTACAGTACAATCCCACCAACATTCTCCTCGGTTGTTTTCCTCAGACTCACCGCAGCTCATGGCTTCCTCTGGACCCACCCGGGCAGCCCAGAGCCAACCCCAGAACCCCTCTCACATGCAGCCTCTCCTAGACCAGCCCATGGCCCAAAGTGGGTCCCCCATGCAGACCGCCATGCACAGCGGCTTGCAGAATGCGCTGCAGACTAACCTTCAAGCACAAATGTCGGGCTTAGAGAGTGCAATGCAGGCGAACACACAGACGACTCTGCAGTCCAGTTTACAGGCAGCCATAGAAACGAACATGCCAACACCGATGCAGACCAACCTACATCAGACACAGATCCAGAGTGGCTTACAGAATACATTGCAGGCATCAATGTCCACCTCCTCCGACATGGAGAAAATTGAGGACCTGTTGGAGAGCCTGCAAAAGCAGTGATATTGCTGGGACCACATAGCAACTTTAGTGAGTGCTATGTCTTCCAAAGGTCACATTGTAAGACTTGCAGACAGCGATAGGGTTTAGTGTCATTGTCTCTGTCAATGCCACAATCATCCCAAAATTCAAACAAAAATATGGAAGAATCAAATTATCTCTCGTTCCTGGAACTCGCACTTTGAGCTTGTGTAACTCCTGTTTTGGTGGATAATTGTTGATTGTAAGCCTTCGTACAGTTGTCTTTTGTGTATTGATGAATCCTCCTTTTTGTGAGTTATTACCCCTCTTGCAGGATCAGAGAGGCCTGTAATAACTTCATCCATCCATCGATCAGTTTCCCATATGCAGTGTTTATTTTTTCCCAGAATGTTTAATCATGTGATGGAACTGCAGCTTTTTGGAGCAGTTTTGGAGGAAGGATTCAAATGAAAGTGATGAAGAATGTGAGCGCTAGAGATGAAAATAGGAACAGTGATGAGAGTGAGAGAGTAGGCAGAGTAGGCAGTATGGCATGTATTGGACATGAGATTGCACATATAGAGGATGCAGCCAATGGTTCATCTGATGTCAAATATGGTGAAGTGTGTGACGGGGGCTGCCTGCTTTGGCACCCCCAGTGTTTTATTTACAACTGGGTTCACTGAAGGTTGTGGTGTTAACTTTTGAGTAGCATTCAAATATATAGTGTGTGTGCTTTTTTTTTTTTTTTTTTTTTTTTTTTTTTTTTTTTTTGTTTTTTTTTTTTGTTGGTTAATTGTAATGATCCAATGTTGATCTGCGGAAAATGTCCATCAGTGAAAACGTTAGCGTTGCGTGGTTTTTATATACATTTTATCTTAAGCACTTTATAACCTTTTGTGTAACCAGCTAATCCTTATATCAATTTGCAGCTCACTATTGACCTAAATGATTTGTCTTTTAAAAACATCCATTTATAAAAGGAAAAAAAACATACATTTGTCTTTGAAAAGGTAAATATTTTAAACATAAACAAGCATTTTTACATTTTCTCATGTCACTATATTTTGAGGCTCATAGATAAACTTGTATAGAATGTCTGTTCACTGTGTATTCAGTCTCAGTGGTTCAGTCTAGGTTTATAAAAAAAAAAGAAACTACCATTACCACACAAAGATTAGATTGTCATTTTTCAGTGTGTAGGACTGGTCAGGAGAAGGTCAGTAATTTACACACTGACAAAATATAGACAATAGAAATTCATTAGGTTGAGCATTTAAATGAAGGATTTTTCATTATATTGCTATGAAAACTATTTACTGTACAATCTGTCACTCGCGTTTTCCCGTAACTGTTTAACCTTTTGTGGGTATTTATTATATATTTTTTTGTTTTAGTGTTGGTACAGTGTGCACACTGGCACCATGTAAAGTTGGCATCCAGTACTCATCCCTTGTGTTATTTACAGGGGCTGACTGGTAAATGAAATCTCTGTTACATAGAGGCCGCCATTTTGATTCTATCGATGGTGCTATGTGCAGGAGTGAAGGGCACTTCTGATGTGATACTAATACCTAAAGTTTCTACTCATCAACAGACATTAATCAGTAGTTCAAGGCAGAGTGGGGTCTATAGAGTGGACTGTTGTGGCAGGGTCAGAGTGAGTGCCCCCAGGCATACCAAAGCTCCTGTTTTGAATCATCGCCGTCGCCATGTTTACTCATTTGTACTTATTTACATTATGCAGCTCATTAATGAATAGTATGATTTTTTTCTTTAAAGATATGTAAAGGTACTTTTTGAAGGTCATTACCTTGTAGTAACATTTCCACCAAATTGATAACTAATTTTTCCATATCTAGAACAGTTTGACATTATCACTGGCCAATTTTATGAGAACTAATAAGATATAAGGCTATAATTTATGTATTCATTTGTTTACATTCACATATCCACCTTTTGTCTGATCTATTTTGAAGTACTTTTATCTTTTTAGAAATTTGTACCCATGAATCAAATTGTAGAGTATTTTTGTAAGACTAAACTCTTTAGTTTTTGTTCATAATACATAATATCATTGATGTGTTTCTCATTGTTGAGTGTGCAGCTGTAGTAAGAATTGTAAGTTAATGGACATCAAGGAACATTTTATTAGAATATAATTCTATCCCTGTTTTTACAAGGAATTTGCCGGGCTTTTGTAATGTAATGACGCACAGGCAGTTAAGTTTTGCTTTTTTTAAATGGATTTGCAATGTCACCCATCTCAAAGGGCACTTGTCCACCAACTGTTGATCAGGTCAGGGCTTAGTAATCTTTCCAACCATTCCATTCCTCTTGGGGATGTTGGCTTTAAGAGCAACTGATATTTGAAGGTTAAACAATTATGCCTCTTAAAGCCATACCAACGTGCAAAGCCAACCTGTGACTTCAGTTTTGTGAATGTAAATTTTACCTCATGATGTGGAAAAAAATACTTGCATATTTAACATCGGACCAATTGCAGTTTATTGGATTTTTTTTGTGTGTGTAATTTATACATTAGAGATTGTTTGTCTGTCCCTTTCATGAGCAATCTCGCTTGCTCAGTCTGACTCTTCAAACAGCCACTTTGCATCTGAAATATTGATTTTATTCTGGTGATGATACCACACAAATCTTTAGAAAAGATTACTTTTTGTCCTTCAGTCATGTAAATGAATATCCATGTATATTTAAATAAAATATACTGCAGGGGTATCTATAATTTAAATTGTGATGCTTTCAACAGAACTGTGTGCCTTGATAACTGAACAGTTGCTCTGCTATATTTACCAGTGCCCCATTGTCATTAGCTGGCTTATAGTCATTCAATTCAGAATGACCAATTTTTCATTAGGTCAGTTTTTAAAAAATCATCTAAATAGAAACGTTTAATGTTTTGCCATTTACTCCTTGGAAATCCATTGCGAAATATGTGAGAAACAGAACAACGGTTCTGAATCTGTTCTTAGCTGGTTGATGGTAAACTTTATTTTTTTTCAAGTAGTTTTTCTTGCCTCTTGAGATTTGTACATTTTGAGGTTAAAGGGATGAGACAGTTGGATTGTTGTCATGGGTCGGTTTCTTGTGTTGATGTGCTTGTCAACATTACTCTTGTTGCTGTGAAATGCTTGACTATAAATCAAAAGGCAACCATGATAAAATAAAATCTGTTAACTGCCAATAGTGTCAGCTGTATCTTGCGTGTAATCAGTTTGCTTACGTTTCCCAGTATGCTTTCTATTTCACATTCTTCAAACAGTTTTGTTGTATCTGTTCTGTGTAGCTACAGCTTTAGTATCTAGCCTTACGACCCTGCAGTCGGGATAAAGGTAACGCCCAGTGTGTTATCCTACATCTGAACTATTAACATGTAGTTGGTCTGGACGTTTGTGTATACTCTTTTTGTTTATATCTGTAATCCTGCTGCTACATTAAATGAATTAATAAAGATTTAAATGTTCCTTGCCTTGTTTAATATTTCCCCATTAGCGATTCACTAGTTCACAGTAATGTCTCGACCGTGACCCTTTTTTCGTTTTTTTTAAAAAACACAACCTGGTAGAGAGACTTTTTAATTGAGTTAAATGCAGTACACTATCCCGTCAACAATACAAGTTTCATTTGAGAACTGTTTTGCAGGAGAGGTTTTACTTTATAACACCATCACCAAGAATGAAAAAAAAATATTTTAGTGTTATGCAAGCCATCAAGTTAACATGACAATGCCCAAAGCTCAAAGTTTACTAATTCTTCTGTCTAAAATATGCTGGAAGAAAGACAGTGGATCTTCTGATTTAAATCCACTGTCAAACTCCGGCTTTTTTCCGAGTGCCAGGACAGCAACCAGTATCGCCAATATGGCAGTCAACCCCCAAATCTGATATTGGGTTCCTGATTTAGGATCTAAAAAGTCAAAGTTGTGGATCGGTTCGGCCATGTCAGAGATGTTATATGCAGAGTGGTCCTTCCCCATAATGAAGAACTCCAACGGAACTGTAAACACCGCACTGACCTCTGCTGGGTTTGGACATGGGTGAAATGACTCTTCTACGAAACCAACCACTGGGGTAACAAGTAGACCACTCTATTGCGAGAATGTAGGATGAGGGAAAACACGTGAATAAAACTGTTAAACTTTATATATATATATATATATAAATAAAGGAGGATTTTTTATATATAAAAAAGGAGGATTAATTATATATTACCTTATTAATGATAGGAAATAGTCTACAGACCACCTCGACCTGGCTAGCAGGTAGGCCTATCTCCTCCTCGGCTTCTCTCAGGGCTGTCTCTATATCATCTCTGTCACTAGGGTCCCTCTTTCCACCAGGGAAACACACCTCACCAGCGTTGGTCCTCAGCTGCTGACAAGCAATGTTTAAATTTCTAAATCTTTGCAAGACAACAATGCAAACACCAGATCCTCCTTCTGCAACGTTACAATACAAATACCTCTTTTGAGCGCAGGGTCATCAACACATGCAACTCTCCTTTTCTCATGAATAAAGGAATAAGAACAGATGCTTTAGGTAAAACAGGTAGATAGGAGAATTTGCTACCAATGTCATACCGCTTCAAAATGTCAATAGTCTCCTCCTTCGCAACCATGACAAGTTACCGTAGTCAACAAATATACTGGTGTAAGAGGAAAACGTCAGATAGAAACACACGTACTTCTTAAGAATGGTTGAGAACAAAAGGCAAGAACATAACCCATGTTCTTCCTACTTTTCTTATTTTGTACTCTTATGGTGATTTGCAAAAAACTTTTGAGCGCATTATCGCCCCCACTGGCCTGGAGCATTGACTAAGCCAAGAATAACTACTTATAAAACTTTAACCAGTTAGCTTCGACCATCCTAATCACTCTTTTTTGGTGTACAATATTCTAAAAAATAAGCCAATTTCTCTCCTTTTGGTAGTTTCTAAATATTACTATTAAATTCGGATATTTCAATAGTTTGTAGTGTTGCAGAAATTAGAACGTAACTCCCTCTAGTGGGAATATTGAAAGAATGCAAACAGTAAACAATATTTATCTGGCATTGTATTGCTGTAAACAGATCATCAATGACAAGATCACAAAATATGAAAAGAAAAAGTTGACAATACATTTCAGGTCATTCATTGCATGGAATAATTGAAGGCTAAATCAACATTAAACGAATGAAAGCTTGCATTTGACTAGACAGTCCATTAAACAAAACATCAGACTATAGCGTTCCATAGTCTGAGGCTTTTGTAATGTAATGGGTAAGAAAAAAATAATGACAATATGCTTTTTACAAATTCTAAGATAAAACATAGACAGAAGGCTATATACATGCATAAAATAAATGTAAATAGAACACCCAGAACATGTATACCCTTATTTAATGGGGAAGTCATTCTCAAACCATTAATTCACTTTTTGTGAATTACTCTTCATGTGAAAATATAAATAAGATTCAAAACACAAATAAGGTATAGGTCTTTGTCACAGTGGTTCAAGACACTTGAACTCTCCTCACACTTTGTACTTGTCCTTGGCTCGGTCATTCAATATACAGATGTGCTGCAAAACAAATGCAAATGAGAATTAAAAAAAGGAAATTGAATCACAATAAAACAGGAAAAAAAATGTTTCAATTAAAAACAAACAAAATCAGTTCAATATAATTGATAAACTAAACTGTGTTGCCATCAACAACCACCTATATTTTGCAACACGGGGTATAAAGGATAATTTCATGTCCAACTTACACTGAGATCTCTGAAGTACTCGTTGTAGTCCAGAGCGTAACCCACCAAGAAGGCATCTGGCACCTCAAATCCAATGTCTGAAACCAATGTAAAACATTAGATTAGATCATCAGTTGTCAAACAGTTAGACCCATGGCCCCCAAAAACTACCGACTTTAGGCCCATTTCAAAATTTTGAAATGACTAAGAACCATTAGATTACATTTATCTCTATTAATCCCAGATGCTGCGCAAATATGTATCATGTTAATATACGAGAGGTTTATATATGAAATATGTAATCATTTCACACTAGTAGTAGTGCTTCATGCGACGCCATTAAACCTTCCAGGGATGCCTTGGAGTTTAGATGCAGTCAAACCAGGCGACATGTTGAACAGTTTAAATGCCAGTGCTGTGTTGTAAGATAACAGACCCTGTTCTTTTACTGCCTGTATGTTGCGAGCACTTACTCTGCCAATGCAGTAAACAGGAAAGTCAAATGCTGCTACAGTAACAGCTGTCCTTGCAGGACTATCTTAAGAGATTATCCAACTCCATCCTAAAAGCATTACATAATCACAGACAGTATGAGTGGTAGTGTGCCATGGTCAGTTATGTCTGGAGTAGAGTTTCTGTCAACATTAAAAAAATTTTACTTGGAAAATACGACGTACTTTACACTGCAAGTATTAAGCAGCATGCCCATTCAAAAGACAGTGACCATTGTGGGGGTTGTAGGCATTAGATAAGTAGTAGTGCAAACTGCTAATTCCACACATGATGCATCTTATTGTTTAGACATGATTCGACCAACAAAAAATAAAAAATAAAGAAATATATA
>JAOEHI010000021.1:3954615-3964976 GCA_025447815.1 Percopsis transmontana
CTTACCAGCAAAGCTATTTGAGACGTCAAGAACTTTCTTATGCCAAGATCCAAGTAAGACGCCAACGACTCGTTTCTGGTTGCCAACTTTGCCTATTCTGTACATAAAACAAAATCAAAAGTCATAACAATGTTGATAATAACACCTGTATTCTTTAATAAACAGTACTGCTGTGCTAGATGACACCACGCAATGTATCCGTGACTAATTGCTAACTGATGCGTTCTTCCACAGACGACCATATAATAGAGTTTAGAATTTTAAGTTTCGTTTTATTTCGTTTAATTATTATATTAAAGTCAATTAGTAGAATTCATTTCTGAAGAATGACTAGCGTATGCTATATATTGTATGTGGTTCCCTGGTTAGATAGCGGGCTAACTAGCTGTGAACGCGAACTTCATTGGATCTCAATGAGGTTCTGACTCAGCAGAGCTAGCTTTAGCTTATCTTGGCAGCTAGGCAGTTAACAGCAAAACCGACAAAAGAAAACAACAAAACCAAATACGAAATTACACTGTTCACCACACAATAAAAAAATACTTACCTATTGAAATGGTCTACCACGCTGAGTAACACAAGGGGATGTACAACAACATTTTCTACTGCTAAATCCGGCATTTTGCACTCACGAGAAACAGCACAGCCCACACAATGACGGCTACAGTTCACTTCCGCTCGCCAACAACCTATTTCCGTCACTCATAGCAACAGAGACGCAATGAATGGTGTCATCAGCTGATACAAACATCTACCAAAATGGTAGGACATCACTATTATTATTATAAGTATATACTTGTATCTACTAAAATATATGGAGTATATGTTTTATAATATAAGGTTATAATTAATGCAATTGCGAAGACTATGCTTAAAACCGACCTCTTCAGAATTCATCTCGGTACCTCGGCCACCGATCTTTCTACTTCATAGCACTAACGTTAATCCCACTAACAATCCTTATTCTATTCTCCCTTTAAAAATTAAAAATAAAAAAATAATAAAAAACCTTCTTTCTTTTCTGCTAGATAGGCACTAAGAATGTTAAGCACTTTTTAGTTAGCAATTATTGACAATTGAAGAGTGATAACTTTAGTTTATTGTAAATATTAATTATTTTGAGGAGCGAATGATACACTTTCCAGTAATGTTGTGCAAATTCATAGGTGAAGTAATTTAGGCTACTAATTGTAAGTCGCTTTGGATAAAAGTGTCTGCTAAATGCTTAAATGTAAATGTAACGTTAAATGTAAATATACACCAAGATACACCATAGACAGTATAGCAAATGTATAACCTTTAATTACGTGGTTGTTGGTGACATAGGCCTATCTGTATTTAACTCTTTCTTGCAGGCTGAAATTGAAGAAACTTTAAGCAGAATTGAAGCACAAAAAGGTGTAATTGGCACAGTAGTCGTTAATGCAGAAGGTAGTTAAATTCTCTCATTCCTCTTCACAAGTGACAGCAGAAACAAATACAGGAGATTCCATTAAAGTTCTATTCTAAAATAATACACATTGATTTCTTTCAGGTATTCCAATCAGAACCACTTTAGATAATTCCACGACAGTTCAGTATGCTGGACAGCTGAGGCAGCTCACTATGATGGCCAGGAGCACAGTTAGGGAAATTGACCCTCAGAATGACCTCAGATGTCTCCGCATTCGCTCCAAGAAACATGAGATAATGGTGGCTCCTGGTAAGTAGAGATGCTTTATTGAGTGATTATGATGATCACGATGCCGGTTACATAATTCTATTTATGTAAGGTACACTCAATTGTTCCATAGCGCCAACTGAATCCCACATTTCACTTGTTGATTTTTGAAACATAACATACGGGGGGGCTAGATAACGGTGTGAGCCTATGAGAGCCCTAGGGGGCGGAGTAGAGAGTGGTGCAAGCCACTCCCAAGTTTGAAGCCAAAGTGTTACCACCACAATGGTAATTCCAGAATATCGAGGAGTGTCTCTTTAAGATAGTGTTACATAGAACTGGGACATACTGTACGTGCTTCTGTTCTTATAAGTCGGTTTGTCACCCTCTTTCTCTCTCACCCTTTTTCAGAGAAGGACTTTTTGCTGATAGTCATCCAGAACCCTGAGTGAATAGCCCTTGGCAGTTCCCACCAGAATCATGCCTTGATCAGGCCGTGGTCTGGAAATGTTATTTTAGTGTACTATATTTCTCTGTTTTCTTTTGAAACTCAATATATTGCCTTCCTCTGCAATACATTGCTATGCATAGTACATCGCTACAATTTAGTCATTTAGCAGACGTTTTAATCCAAAGTGACTTACAAATACATGCTGCTATTACATAGAGCAGATAGGGGTTAGGGATCTTGCTCAAGGATGCTTACAGGTTTATGTTTAGTAGGCTATTGCTGATATCCCAGTCTGGTAAATATTCATGCTGTACATGTGGCTTTTGTTTGTGCTACCCTCATTTTCCTGAAAAAAGAACACTGTTTTTCAATATCTGTCAATATTCTTAGCCCACCCACCCACACAGAGACCCTATGCTATGTGGCCAGACTCAATGATTCAGGAAGACTAAGAGAGGCATACAAATAGGCTCTAGAGAGATATTTTTCATCCAAGGTTAAGGCAGATTTCTCGAGGGTGTTTGTTTATCAAACAAATGATGAAAACAAAATCATTATCACTCATCAATCTCTTTAAATCCCATAGTAATGGGGAGGTTAGCAAGTGTGAAGCCAACCTCAGAATAACTTTTGACCTTAACAAACCCTACAGTTGAAATTAGCCTTCTTACAGCAAGTAAGTCACATCGCATAAAAGATGGTTGGATGTAAAGTCAAGTAAAATCATATGACAATCACTAAAATATAACCTTTACTGTTAAGGGAGGTAAATTGTTCATGGAATTGCATGTTTACAATTTGTTAGACATGTAAAATTGATAAAAATGAATAGGTAAATTAAACCAAAGACCTGAAAGAAACAAGTTCATGTTAGTTACCTCATGTTAAGTGAATTGATATTACAATGCTAACATTTAGTGTTACAGTGAAATGTTTTAGAAAAATATTAGTTCAGATTATCACTGACATCTGTAATCATTTACTTATCTGCCTAGTGAATTCACTTCAAAGGAGGATGTAATGATTTCAATAGTTTAACAGTGCGTATATTTTAAGCCAAATGTGGCTTAAGGGAGTGAATAAAGGTTACAGTGGCAGGCAGTTTAAAACAGTGAATCCAGTTTATCATTATAGCAACGAATAAAACACTTTGTATAAATGTAAAACGATGAATGGCACACACGCATACTAGGTAAACATTGTAGAATCTCACAAATTTGTGTTTTGACCGATAACAGATGAAACAGTAACTTTTCAATTTAAACGCATTGTGTAAAAATGTATCTAGAAAGTCTATTTCAGGCTCTTCAAACATCAATATGCTATTATTCTAGGGGGCAGGATAGTCTAGTGGTCTGGGTTTTTCACTCCCAGCCCAAAGGTAAATAGTTTTAGCCCCGGAGTTGGCCTACCTGTAAGCTTCCTTGAGCAAGATGCCTTTCCGATGATGTCCTCCATAAAGTAATTTTCCCCCCAAAAAAACAGTAACTACAGTATGGGAAAATTTATTTAGATGTCTACTGGGCTAAAAAAATCTAATATTTAGAGATTTTATATGCAGCTCCAATCTAGGTGCAAATTGATTTAATCTATATAGAGACATAACGCTCTCCTTTCCACCAATTCTTCAAAGCAACTGTTTTGAATTCATCATTCAATTTATCATATACGCTAGTCTTCATCACCAAAGTTTTATAAAGAGTATTGTAAAGGACCTCAACACAACAATACCCAAAGAAATGCATTTTTAAACAGTTTAATGTAAATTCCTATCAGGATGTACAGCAATATACTGTATGTTAATAAATAATTCATTATAATTGTACAACCAAAATAATATATTACATTGACTCAAACAAACAGAGAGCATAATGCAGATAAAAAGTCACGCATGTTGGTACTGTATAGTGAAATGAACAGATGAGGCATTGTGGAGAGCCTTTATTTAATGATGAGAGAAGATTAGGTCTGTAGATTTACTGTGCTTCTATGAACAAAAATAAAGATAATGATTTGTTCATGTTAACATTGTTCTAATTGGGATCTTGAATTTTGAGGAGGATATTGTGGAGTCTGTTTTTGTTCACATGAACAGTGATTTATATGGCTTGTCAGACAAGACAGTGCAGAAACATATGCAATAAATTATGCAGTTAATGTGTGTGTATGTACTGTATCTCAAGTTTAATGCTCATTTGTATTTGTTTGTTTATTGATACATTTATTTATTTTGTAAATTAAATTTTTTACATTGTATTGACAAAAAACTTTTGAGCTTAGTTGTAATAATAATGGAATAAACTAAAATTGGCCTCAGTTATATATAGGTAGCCGCACGTAACATGCACTATAACAGCAATAAATATTCCAAAGCAAATTGTAGATCATCTCACTGATATGAAGCCGAATTGCACTATCTCTGCACTTAAATAACATTTTTTGCAGCTCCACTAACTAGCCAAAGAAAAGCACAGTAATGCAAAAAGGCCCTCAAAAATCTGTTTCTCCAATGTTTACAAGCTTGTTCGGATGATTTATCAAATAATATTAGTAGACTGGATGGTGATCTGCCTTTATATATTTCCAAATAAAACCTTTTAATTACCAACCCACACATTTTGTTCTGACCAGCAGCAATTCAAACAAACCGTATGGCTTTCCACAATCAATACTTGAAATAATACAACTAAAATAATAGTAGTCTTTGTCTATCACAAGAAATGATTCATGAAAAAGTAATTAAATTAAATGTTTTATATTATCTATATCTTTTAGATGTTTCACTGTTCTCACTCAGTCTGACAAATATAGTAATTGGTCACTACAATATCCTGCTTCTCAGAAAAAATAAAATAGGTCCCCAAGTTTTCCAGAGCATCCGATAATGTTTAAGGCTTGAGGTGTGAGTAAAAACTGAATCTTCACAAGGTGTGCGCCACATAACTTCTTCATATATTTCATAGCACTGCATAGATACAGTCTATGCAGAAATGAACACGATATTAGCTAAAGACAACCTCCAAGGGGGTTAGTGAAAGTTATCATCATTTTAACAAGAATAATGTTTTACCTACACCCTTCCACCATCATTCCTACAAATCATAACCATTCACAAATTTCACAGATTCACCAACGTTAAACCAGTAAGTGAGTTAAGGACTGAATGGATGAAGTAAAAACCTGCATACTTTTCAAACTGGGTGGCACGTAGTTGAGAACCGCAGCAAGAACAGTCAGATCAGAAAATCAGAATGCACAGACTATGGGGTCTTCATTAGATTACCCTTACTAAGGTGATGGACCAATGAAGGAACAGTAGCAGCACTGGCTGGCCCATAAGGTTTAGGAGATGGTTATCTGCTTCAAGTGCTTCAGGTTACAGGGAATGGCTAGACTCTGATTCTTCTTATTCCATCTTATAAATGAACCAGTATCAGGGGTGGGCACTGAAACATTGTGCACAGGTCACCTTGGGGTGTGTCCGTTGACTTGCCCCCTACACCAGTGAATGCTGGGAAGTGTCAAACACCTCCTGAAGTGTTCCAGCTGGGCCTGCAAGCTCTCTCTCTCCTCCCTCACCTTCTGTCGCTGACTCACCAACTCCTGAAAAATAAAAAATAGAGGCAAATTACATTATGACAGGGATGCAACGTGGAAGATCTGGGATAGCACTAAATAATATATATCCAAAACACAAGTAGTATCAGCTGATCAGTCATGAGGACCTACCCCCATACTGACAGACAGCTGTTCTGCTGTCCTAGTGAGAGAGTAGTTCTGTGCTTCCAGCCTCTTGCACTGGCTTTGAAGGACTTGTCTCTCTATGGTCCACTCTGAAAAGAAGGTATATGTAGAAAGTGAGTACAGGAAGGCAATGGCATGTAATTTAGCCAGAATTCCACTCTGAAAGTCAGTCAGACTTGGCCCCAGGGGTGACATTATTTGTGGATTGTAACATATTACGGTAATCTCTGACCTTTGCTGACATTCCCACTTATATATTTAATCACGTTAGGGTATCTTATAAAAAAAGTGTGACACCAACTGAAATGGAATGTTCAGCTCGAAGGGTGAAAAGTCTGTCCAAATGAGAGTTGGAAAATTGAATGACATGGGGCCTTTAACAGGTAATCTTACCTTCTGTATAATCTTGGTAGGCTTCAAAGATTGCCTCAATCCCCGACCACTTCCTAGATGTTTCCTCTTCTTCCTCCTCCTCTTCCTCCTCTGCAGAGTCCTCCTCCTCCTCGGACATGTGGTCTCGGGAGTCCCGTTGAGACAGGGGTAAATGAGAGTTGTGGCCGTTTATGTTCGCATGATGTGGGGAGTGATGGAGATTTGGTCGTTTCGGTGGAGAGAAGCACCGAGGCAGAGAGTGGTCTGGCTTTAAGTTGGCCTCCGGGGCGTAGTTTGAGGCACCTACGCACAAATTAGTTGAATGCAAGAAAAATGTCATTGTGTTCGTCACCAACACGTCACCAAAGAGAAGAATCCCTATGGTTTTCAATGGATATTTCACTAGTTACTATCATTTGCGAGTTTGTTCTATGTGGATACCACTAGGTGGCAGAAGATTTCTTTGTCACATCTTTCATAATGGCATCTAACCTTTGTTTTGCAGGGTATTGTGTGTGGACTGCAGCACTGCCTGGTGGAAGTGTTGAGCAAAGGCCTCTGGTGTGAATCTCTCCCAGGGACGACTCCTCCCATTTTGCCCAAAACTGGGTTCCCTTCTCTGGGCCGAAGAGACAACACTGTTTTGGAGGCTCGGGTACTTTTTGGTTGGCTGAGACTTCATAAGTCCTATCTTTTCAGGATGGGGGGCCAATGGTGGTGGGATGCGAGGCACTGGACTGTCAGTAGGGGATTTGAATGTGTCTGGAGGGAGACTGTTTGGATAGTGGGAGTAGGGAGGGGAAGGGCTGGGGGATTCTGGGTAGAGCTGTCCATTTGACTGACGGGGTAGAGCTGAGGACTCGCCTGTAGGAAAAAGAAACATCAGAAAGCTCTATGTGTAATATTTCATTTATCTTTGTCAGTTGTCACTTATGTCGATCTTTGATCTATTTTTCACGCGCCTGTGCGTTTGTATGTCTTACCACTAGAGGGGGCCGGAGGGCTACTACATGGAGGTAACGGGTTGTATCTGAGTGTGTCTAACGTCACAGTCTTATTCTGTATGGCCCTCAGCAACTCTTCTGACCTCTTTGTGTCTATTCAGAGAAAAAACAGAATGAGAACTCCAACCGTAATTGGAACAGGACGAGGGTGTAGGATTTAAATGAGACACTAAACATGTTACCTTTTCTCTGCTGTGGGGTGACGTGGGAGAGACAGAAGGTTTGAAGAAAGTCTTTCTTCTCCTTCAGTCTAGGGGAGCTGTCCATCTGCTGAGCGGTGTAAGGTGTCGTCAGGGGAGGAGCAGGGGGAGGCGTTGAAAGCGAGGGCGCTTTCCTCTTGCCCCCCACGGCCAGCGGGGAGAGGCTGCGCTCTCTCAGAAACTTCCTCCTTTTCCTCCGTTTGCGCTCGAGGATCTCGTCCCGATGGGCCAGCGTGGTGAGGCCGCACGCTCGCAGGAACTCTACTTTCTGGACATAGACAGTTGGGGCAGGGGGTGAGACGCTGGAGAACATGGAGATAAAGCATATACTGTGCGTGTGTGTGTGTGTGTGTGCGTGTGTGTGTGTGTGTGTGTACCTCAGACGACGTGTCTAGTTTGAGCGGGGGCTGCTCTGTCACTCTCCTCAGATGGGCTTTCAGCTCCTCCTCATCACTCTCATCATACGACTCATCCAGGTCGTAGTAATACCCTGAGGGAGAGCCGAGGAGCAGATGTGTTACTTTACAGCATCGCTTTCCTCCCTCCTCCCTCTCTTCCCCTTCCTTCTTTAAAGGGACACTCCCGCGTTGTTGCGTCGCTTCGAAAACTCCGCCAGCGCTGAACTCCGCCCATACCGCTCCTGGGGGCTGAGTGGTTCGCACTCTATTACTCTCTACACTACTGTATACACCCCCGACCCCAGATCTCTTAGGCTCACACCGTTCTCTACCCCGTGCACTTAAACAGTGAGGAGTTCAGGGCTCAGAGGGCACTATGATGCAGTTGCGGAGTTTACTATCCTCTTGGCCCTCTCTCAGCACCCCCCTTCCCTCTCCATTTCCTCTTCTGCTTTAAGATGTTCTTATCTTATACTATATATACAGTAGATTGTATTATATGATATTACTGTTCTCCGACGTACATTCCTGTCATTTAGCAGACGCTTTCATCCAAAGCAAGTGTATAAGCAAAGTATTCTATCAGAACAGTGGCATCAGCAGTCAGCTAGATACTGCACTGTACTGTAAATTATATTTCAAGGATTATCTTTTGGTAGTAAAATGTTTAACGCATAACTTTGCTACTACTTTAATTGTGTTCTCAACTCACAAGGGAAGAGGTGGCTGTTTTTTGAAAGGGGAGGGCTTAGGGTGAGGGAAATACTATGTGGTGTAGAGGTCTAGTGCAGGTTGAGCCTGTGTGCTCTTCTCTGCGCTCACCTCCTTCCCTGGCCTCCTTCCTCCTTTTCTCCTCCAGGTCCAGCTTGCTGAGGAGCCGGCGGTGCTGCTGGAGCACCCCGTCGTAGACCAGCATGCTGTCAGGCGCCTGACCCTGCCTCTCCCCCGCCGGGGAGGGGGGCGCCGCCTGCCCACGGCGGCCCCCCCGCTCGGGGCAGGCGCCGTGGGCAGGCGGGGGCGCGGGGGAGGCCCTGTGCTGCAGGTTGCTGAGGTGGTGGTGGTAGAGATTATAGAGCGGTCTCTCCTGCTCGGCCTTGCTCCAGGGCGGGGCCTCGCGTACGCCGGCCCCCCTCACGGGGGGATACCACTCGGGGCCACCCTCCCCTCTCCTCCCGCCCGTCTCCTCCGCCCAACTTGGAGGCCTGTCCGTTCTGGTCAGGCCTGGTGGCGGCCGGGTCGGGGGTGTTGTCGAAAGGTTGAACTTACGGCGGCTGTCTGTGGGGGTGTCGACGAGAGAGGCCGGGTTCCAGAGGGTGGTCGGAGGGGCAGGGGGGTGGGGGGGAGGTTTAGGGGAAATAAGAGGAGGAGGGGCACCCAGGCGTGGGGGTGCATCTTTGTTGCTCAGGTTGTGAGGGTGTGGGTTGCTCCTGCGTAGACAAAAGAAGATTAAATACGATCATTCGACGCGCGTCCAAATGGAAGAGCTGCTATTCCGGATGACATCCTTTTCCTCACCTGTGTCCATCTCGTCTGGGCTCCGCCCCTTTCCCAGGTGACCTGAGGCCTAGTTCCAGCGGCCCCTCCCTGTCGTGCCCCTGCCTCCGTTGCCGTGCAGACCATCCGTCCTCACTAGCCCTGTGGGTCATCATGGAGGCTGCGAGCGGCCTGTGGAGGCCCCCCGCGCCAGCTGCGTGGTGCTTGCCCGCGTGAGAGGGCACTAGGCTGGGCACCGGGTGGGGGATGGAGGTCATGGGGGGGTGCAGGGATAGAGGTTTCAGTGCTGGGAGACCTTGCTGGTCTGGCTCCTTGAGTTTATCTGCAGGTAGAGGATTAATAGAGGAGAGTTTAGGATGTGCTTTGGACATTAGGACACATTAGGAACAAATGAACCTGCAAGCGATCTCAATCCACCTGTGAGCGCTAATCTGCACCCCACTGCCCCCTCCCCTTACCACGCTGTGGTAACTTCACGGCGTAACAGTAAAAAAAGGGATTAACAAAGGTACCGATAACAGTAAATGTACTGTAAAGTTACTGTGAATCGAATAGTGTGTAAAATATAGGCTATATGGTGATAAAATCTGTGTGTGTGTGTGTGTGTGTGTGTGTGTGTGTTTACCCAGCCTGTTCGGGGTCAGCCTCTCCCCTGGCCTGGGCCTGTCCTCCGGCGGGGCCCTGCGAGCCTGCAGCCCGGCCAGGTAGTGGCCCTCCACGGCTCGGACCATCTGCTGCTGTCTCTCCCTCTGCCTGTCCTTCTGTCGCTCCACCTCCCTCTCTCTCTCCCTCTCCTCCTCCCGCTCTCTCTCTCTCTCTCTCTCCCTCTCCCGCTCCAGCCCGGCCTCTCTCTCCCTCTCCTTATCTCGCTCACGCTCGTGCTCTCTCTCTCGCTGGCGGAGCTCATTCTCCATCTGTAGCCTGTGGGGGCGGTTGACAAATATGCGCACACAGACACACACACACAGACACACACACACACACAGACACACACACACAGACACAGAAGGTGAGAGATGCAACACCCAACATGAGGCA
>JAOEHI010000021.1:3965076-3982842 GCA_025447815.1 Percopsis transmontana
CCCCCCCCCCCCCCGCCCCCCCGCCCCCCCCCCCCCCCGGGCGGGAGAGAGCGCGAGACGGAGAGTGGGCGAGCGAGAAAGGGAGGGAGGGAGTAAGGGAGAGGGAGAAGGAAAGAGAGAGAGGGGTGGAGGGGAATCACAAGACAGATGAGTGAGGAGGATGAATTAGTGTGTGTGTGTGTGTGTGTGTGTGCGCGCACACGTGCGTGTATGTATTTGTGTGTGTGTGTCCTTGTGCATGAAATATAAGAGGGTAAAAGGATGAGATAGAATGCGAATATGTGATGAATGTGTGTGTGTGTGTACAAGAGTGAGAGATTGAAAGAGAGAGAGAGAAGAGGGAGAGGAAAAGAGGAGAGAGGGTGTTGATGCAGTTCTCATTATCAGTAGATTGGACGGCTGCCTGAGTGACAGCTGATTCATCATGGGAGAGAGAGAGAGAGGGAGGGGGGGTTTTGAAAACCTGCCCGTAAGCATCTGCTTCATTCAGATCTCCTCACTTCCTTTCCTCCCCTCCCCTCTCCTCCCTTCCTCTCCCCTCCCCTCTCCTCTCCTCTCTCTGTCTCTAACCCTTCCATTTACCACCAATAAAACCAACAGTTTATCGCCTTGGACATTTCACATATACAATGTGACTCATACACACTGCTGTTTGTGTGAATACACAGAGACACAGGGACGTGCCTCCATCCACATAAACACACTCACACACACACACACACACACACACACACTCACACACACGCACGCATACTTCCCCCCAGTCAATCAAATGCTGAAAGCAGAGCTCCATTGATTAGACAGGCTTCATATGTCTGACACATCACATTAGCCGGCCCCTTTATCAATTACAGCCACGCCACAACGAGCTAATGTCCTGCCTACTGTCACTAAGACCCCTCAATATCACAGCCATGTTAGAGACCAAACCACCAACAAACACAAGGTCTAGAGGCTTCCGCACCATGTAGAGGCACCCTGCTGTCAATCCAAGCCTTATCGCACAAGTAATTATAACAACTGTCATTCCATGTTTTGCTTATTATCGCTATGTCTATGTTACAAAAAAAAAAGTCAATACTTTTTTTTTATTTATTAAGTATTGCCTTTCAGATTCATGTGGACCACTTTTAAAAAATACAATGTATTTTTAGTGGGGTCCTAACCCAAGGTTAAATGTGCAAACTAGAAATGACCTAAACCTAAAAATCCAATTCTAAACCAAATTCAGTTGTGGCGTTTTCACACAGAAACCGTATAGGCTGCTGTTTTAAAACATCCATATCCATCCGTAGCTGTGTGTGCGTGTGTGCGCGTGTGTGCATGTGGTGTGTGTGTGTTTGTGTCAGTGGATGGCCCGAGGGGAACCTTCTCTTCTCTCTCGATCACTGTCTCTATCCCCTCGCAATGGTCTTCATTTTTCACTGTCTATACCTCTGTCACACACACACACACGTGCACACACTTTTGGCACACACATTTTTAAAAAAGGTTCTCACCTCCCTTTCAGGTTTTGTTTTTTCTCGTGTTCGTATCTTGTCATTTCTTCCCTCAGATTTCCAGTTCCCCTCTGTTCTAGGTTCCCCTTTCTCTTGGCCTTCTTATCTGTTCTTTTTCTGTATTTCTCTGCTCATTGCTTTCTCTCTGCCCAGTGTGTGTGTGTGTGTGTGTGTGTGTGTGTGTGTGTGTTTGTGTGTGTGTGTGGTATGTGTGTGTGTGTGTGTGTGTGTGTGTGTGTGTGTGTGTGTGCGTGTGTGTGTGAGGAGGAAGTGTGCTGGTGATAAGATTGATCGTTAAGGTCTCAAAGAGCTATCTATAACCCCTCCTGTCACCAGCGAATCAATGAAGAGAGACTGCACCAGGACACACTGTACACACACACACACACACCACACACACCACACACACAAACACACACACACAAACACACACACACACACACACACAGAGTGCCTCACATAGCCACACTCACTGACACAAGCAAATGCAGGCAGACACACAAAAACACGTTACACATGCAGGAAGACACAAACACACACATACTCAAGCACCTCCCCCCCCACACACACACACACACGCTTGCTGATCAACAGCTGTGAGAGCAGTTGTGAAACATCAGCCAACCACAAACTGACAGTGGGGGCAGACTGCAGAGGAGAGATAAAGAATACAGAATAGACAGCAGTCAGGACGGAGAGGGGGGAGGGAGGGGGTGGAGGGGGGGGAGGGGGGGGTGGTTACAGTTACAGTTTAACTAATGCCACACTGCTGCTGTGTGTTGTAAATTATGGCAAAAAGGAAAATGCCACCCCCCCTATCACCACACACACACACACACACACACACACACATTCTGTAGAGACTCCTGACCCTGGAGTCAAGACCCTTTGGCCCCCAGGTCACACTGTGGTGCATGCAGCGGGGGTCAGGGGGGTCGGAGGGGGGGCCTTGCAGGCCAACAAACACACAGCATGAGTTGTGATGATTACAGACAGCAGCCAATAATGAGCAGCCACCTCTGACCCCATCGCCGTGGAAACGTGGCGGAATGCCTGTCACCAAAGGGTAGGATAACTCAATCTATCACCCAGGGATGGACCGAGGAGAGAAGAGAATTAGAGTTTACATGAGGTGTGGTCAATAAGTACCGCACACACACATTACTCTCAATTGCTACACAGGGCTAAGCTACCGCCCCGTAAAATTGATAATAGTTAGTAGTAATAGTAATTATCTTAAATTAGTGCAGTGCCCGTTCACAGGGGCCGACGAGACGCCTCCCTGCGCTTTTGTGCACACGTCTCCTGGGTTGTTTGCGTTGTCTCAGTATTCCTTTGTGTCAGTACAGAACTGTATTTTAATCCTGTAATCGGGGACTTTTATGTCGGAGCTATGCTCCACCCATGCGAGCCCCTCCCTGGAATAGCTAGCGCTATTCTCTCGTTTATGCAAAGTTCATTAATTGTGAACGTGTCGCGTGACAATATTGCACCAAATGCGACACTGCACTCCCTTGGGTCCTCAGCAACACACCTGTTACGTGTGAAGTCGATTGGGTGAACGCTACTCGACTTAATCGAAATACAAACAGACAGACACACAGACATACCTGCCTTTATTAGAGAGATAAAAGAAAAATATATATCCAATATACTATACTATACAATATACTATACTGAATACTGGATACAATAGCTCTTTGCAATATACTCATGTGTTTTCTATATTATCCGATCCTAGGCTATCCTATACTAAAGCATTTTAAACTTGTGTTATGCTTTCACAAATCCTTTGCTAGTGTTTTTAATGTAAGTCTCATCTTATCTTAATTATACTATTCTCAGGCACATACTGTACTCAGTCTCTTGGTCAGGGCTCCACAACATTGTATTTGATATGCCTCACAGATCTAATATGTGTTCCTAAAATGAGTTTTAGCCTAATACGCAATCGCTCTTTGGCGACCCCTTTGCTGCAGTACCGGGTGCTCTCAGATGTTTTCCCTGCTATTTTGCCTCAATAAAAATCGGTAACCTACTTGTTTTGTATGCAAGCAGCCATATGCATCTCACATCAGATAACAGGTAACAATACTGTGTCCTGGATCCTGTGTAGTTGTTTGCACTGTTGCAAAACAATATTTGCGGTGCTCTAATAAATTGTCTGTTTTTAAAAGCATGCTAACTTGCTAACTAGGTTATATTTAGGCTATACATTAATCTATAGCGTACTAGCCTTTGATTTTGTTTTTAAAATAGTTCTGCAGCTGCCAGAGCTGCCAGCGGCACTAAATATACAATCATAATCATATCATCACTCCATGAATTCATACATGGCTCTGCGCAGAATCTACAGTATACAGTTTGTTTCAGCATTTTTACATTTACAGCATTTAGCATACATTTTTATCCAAAGCGACTTACAATCAGTGTTTTTGTCAGTTGAACCGGTTAACCAGTTGAACCAATTAACTACTAAATAACTGCTTGTTATTGCAAGCAAACAACATTCTCCTAGAATAAAAATGTCTTCATGGTTATTCACTTATACTATACATTACTCAATATATTCCTACAAAAAATATAATTCAAGCCCCAAAATTCATTAATTGCTAGCATCCTAAATACCGGCAAAGTGATAAATATTCTAAGAGCTGAGAGTATAAATAAGAAGAGAAGGAGGATCTTTAATTTATTTTTTACACTCACACACTACATAACTGCTGGCAAGAGACAAAGGGGAAATGACACATTAAAGGAGTGAAACAATGAAAACTAGGAATATTGTGCCATATTATCTGCACCCCCCATCCCTCCATCTCTGCCCTGTGAGGTCACCAAACCTGAGTGAGTGAGCCTCATTATCCAGTCCCTTCATATCTCCTCACAGGAGACCCGTGCGCATGTGTGTGTGTACACGTTGGCCTGCATGGGTTGATGTGTTATATGGTAATAGTCATCACCCCTGAAGTCACTCAAATCATGTCAGATGAGAGCTTTGGAACTGGAGAACGGAATGAAAGGAAAGGAAATTTTTTTTTTGAAAAGCAGAGACATGTACGTGTGTGTGTGTGTGTGTGTGTTTGGGTAGGTGGGAGTGTTACTGCCATCAATCAGAGATAGTTACCATCTTAAGTCATTATGTTCATACTGTACAGAGAAACCCAGGCTCGTCTCTTTAAATATAATATCCATATATCTATCGCCGGTCTCACCTTTGACCTTTCCTGTCTGTACCATCAGTCTCAGGGCACTTCCATGATTTGTGTGGCATCAGTAGAACTCACACAGGGTGGTGCGCTCATGACAAAGCATCCCATCCACTACCACCATCAGGCCTGACTGATGTCTATTGCAGGGAAACATTCAGATGAACCAAAAGGCGACGCTATTACCAGGCTCTCTCCCCTCCTCGATGAATTGCAGCTCCTCATACACGCCACAATAACACCACACATCATATATGCTGAGGTTTGGATTTTAGATTCAGAAGATTGGTGTGTGTGTGAGTGTGTGTGTGCGCGCGTGCGTGCGTGTGCCATTAAATTGCAGCCTACAAGAGGGCTGTGATGAGGGAAACAGTCCCCAAAACGTGTGTGGTGCTTTGTCCAATCACGAGCTGAGGATGTGCCTTCAGATAGAACTGTGGTGTAGCGTTTGCTGAAGGAAGTTACTGTTGTAGCTGATGTAAGTGTGCCATTTTCATTTGTTGCTTTTTTTATGTACACACAGTAAGTCAGGGATATGGTTTCTGCTGAACTTTTAAACTGGTTAACCTTTGATTAGTTAACCAGTTGAGGAATGCTTTAGCATTACCAGTGTTAACAATAGGACTGTAAATCGCTATAACCTACAGTGTCAGTGTGTACATATGCAAATGGGAAGACAATGGGGTGGATACGTGGCAGAGACCCCAAACCTCAACCCACCCTGAGCTGCTGAGTCTGGCTATCCCAAACATGATATTCTTACACGCATACAGATTTATTACCAGAGGCTCACATACATATATAAACACGCATGCAGAACCACGCAATGGCGTATCTCTCCCTCCTGCCCCACCACAGCATTCAGAGCAGCATAAATCCAGTCTGTTAATGGGACTGAGCCACAGAGCCAATGTGCTTCTCACCTCAAGTCAGACCCTATCTCTCTCTCTCTCTCTGTCTCTCTCTCTCTCTCTACATACAGTATATACCCACACAGTACAGTACAGTATATAAACACAATAACATATAATACAATATGTCTGTGTGTGTGTGTGTGTGTGTGTGTGTGTGTGTGTGTGTGTGTGTGTGTGTCTGTGTGTGTGTGTGTGTGTGTGTGTGTGTGTGTGTGTGTGTCACAGAGCCCAAAGACACACATATTGAGTGGGAAATTAGCCTGCTGTTGTGACACTGGTCTTTGTGTGAGTGTGTGTGTGTGTGTGTGTGTGTGTGTGTGTGTGTGTGTGCGCGCGTCTGTGTGGTAACTGTCTTTGGCCCCATTCTGTCCAGTCTGTCCAGATGGTATATCTCCATAGTGATTATCTCTTTATATATCTGCCCCTCACACGTCATCTCTCTTTCTGCCCCTCCCTTCTGTTCCCACCCTATCAGGTCCTGCCCCCCCCATGCAGCCATGGGCTGCGCCACTTCAATTAGCCTCCCCAGGGAGACGCCCCTCCCCCTGGGCAGGATCATGTATGTGGAGCTCCCCAAGAGAGTTTTGAACTTCACTCAGCACATTTTCGTGCCCTGAGCCCGCCAACCACTGTGACCCTTGACCTCTGACCAGCCCCTGCGACCTCTGACCTCTCCCTTATTCTTGTTTTGGTCTCCATAAATCACAGCATCACATATTTTGCTTTGAATTTCTCGTGCCATACCTCAAAGTTAAATATAACATCAGTTATTGTTATTGATGGTTGGCGGGTATTTTACGTTGAATATATTCTGTATTCTTTATCCGGTATTTTATTTTTCAAGTGTCAGTTTGTCAGAATATCTAGAGAGGCTGAAGGAAATCTTGAGATTTTGTCGATTTTGTCTTGTTATTGTCATGTTCTTCATTCTATTAAAATACAGCATATTACTGTAAAACAGTCCATTGCTGGCAGTCTGAAGTAACAACAAGATCAAGGTTTGTTATAGAGCATCTGCCAACACAGACACCCACACACACACACACACACACATTACCTGGGGGTCTGCACTCTTCCTCTACAGGCTTTCACCCCACACGCTCATCTTAATTAATCACCCAACAAAACAGATGTCAGGAACAAAGGAACGATCTCCAGTCCCATGGGCTATAAGGGGAGGAGGGAGAGAAAGAGGGAATGAGGAATAGGTAGAAGGAGCAAGGGTGTGCCAGTTTCAGATGGACTGATGGACGGATCAGGATGGATGGCGCAGGATGCAGGTTGCAGACAGCATGAGCGTTACAGCATGTCTGCCTTTTCTGTCTGCCAGAAACCTTAACCTTAAGACCCCTCAAAACACGCCATCCTTGTGCATATCTCTTTACATCATCCTGTTTTGTCACTGTACTTGTACATCGTACTATACTGTTACTGTAAAATTAAATTGTGTGAGAGAAGGAAAAAGTCACAGACTGAGAGAGAGAGAAAAAGAGAGACAGAGAGAGAATAACAAAGCCCTGAAGATGAAAGATAGTCTACAAAACAATGGGTACAAAATACTGTTCCGCGTTATGCAGAAATAGAGCAAAGATTGAAAACCTGCCAAGATAAAGACAAACCCCCGCCTTTGAACTGTCACTTCACACCGATACTGTCAAAAAGCAAATGGAAAAGCTGACAGGCCTCAGATGCTTTCAAAGCGACAGAAGAATATTTTATTCGCAAATGCAAATTTCACAGTGTTTGTAACAAAGACCTTAACCTGTTGTCAAGTCCTGGAGTCTGAAATCTCCTGCTGAATTATTGACGTCTACATCATCTTCAGAAAGGATGCTAGGGTGGGGGGGGGGGGTTATATGGCATTGAGGGTGGGGAAAGGGAAGGAAAGACATGCAAAGACAATGCTAAATCATCCACATCTTTGCTGTTCTGAATTTCATATTGTCACTGTTGCGTTGCATTTATTCATGTAAAACACTGCGCAATCTTTCCTGTTTATCTCATCAGAGGTACATCAAAGACAGCCGCAAGTCTGAGCAACTCAGAGAAAGGCTATTCATCCATTGACATTATCTAGCCATCACGCTTCTCCATCCATCAGTCCAGCCATCCATCCATCAGTGGCCTCTCTGTCTATCTCTCTCAGCCAGTTACTGTAGACACTCACATCACATCAATAATAGGCAGATAACAGCCCAGTCTGCAGTCCTCGAGCTCCCCCTTAAATCACATCAGCCCAGGGAGAAAGCAAATGAAGAGAGCAGAGGTGTGTGTGTGTGTGTGTGTGTGGGGGGGGGGGGGGATGTGGGAATAGATGACCTCTGGAACGAATGAGGCTTTCAGGTTCTACTGTGCAACACAAAACATTTCAGCACTACAAGACCCTGCAACAAATATCATACGAGACCTGGGGGAAACAGAGAGAACAGCATCTCTCTATGAAGAATTGAGAAAGAGTGGGCATAGATGACAGAGAATGGAAGGGTGCTGTCGGTTTATGTCCTGTGTGTTTCGGTGCATGTGTACCTGCATACAGTGTGTGTTATGTGCATGAGTGCAGTGGCGTGTCCATAAGGGGCAGGGGCTGAAAACGATAAAGTGGCACCGATGTACGGACCCCGCCGTCCTTAATTCGTACACACAGGAGCTTAGCCCAGACCACTGTAGGGGGCCGTTCACGGTTGCCCCTACCCCGTGAACGGCACCGTGCATGCAACGCTACATGAAAAAGCACTTAATGGGAAGCAGCAATCCACTGCCATACATTGATCTAGAAGACACTGGGAAACACTGACCCCAGCTGTAGGTATTGAATTCAGATCTCAGTGCTTTAAAACGCACACACACAAACACACACACACACACACACACACACACACAGAGACAGAGGCTCACCCATGCCTTGCCTTTGCACTGGCACCAGAGCTCAGGATATGACTGAAAAGAAAATGGCTCGGTCATCACTTCTCTCTGCGTTGGTCCCGTCTCGCTTATGTGCTCACACACATCACAGATGTCTCACACACAACAAACACAAACTTGTCGTCGCACACGTCAACCTCTCAGCGCTGCTCTGTTGCGGTTACTCTCTTCCTTACTGTTATATCAGGCTCACTACACACACACACACACACACACACACACACACACACACTAGGTCTGTATTAGATGACAGTAGTGCACAAAATACAACAAGCAGTAAATTAGGCCATGGCGGGCTGTGAGCTGTGAGTGGCAGGCGACAGTGAAGGGCTGTGTCCCTCAGGGGACAGACTGTGTTACATCTCCCTCTGTAGCCTCTGCTGTGCTCCTGGTTGCCACGGTCACACATCCTTCATAGACAGCTGCTGGCCATCCTGGCAGTCCGCTCTGAACTATGGATTTACACAGCTAAAAAGAGACTTATAGGGATTAGTGAAATCTGCACACACACACACACACACACACACACACACACACACACACACACACACACACCCTAGTAACTAGAGCGCACAGGATAACTGGTCCCATGACCTTTGGCTTGTGTCCAGCACCTGCAGGCCATGTTTACCGAAGAGGTCAGAGTTTACTGGCCTGCAGATGGAGCATCTATAGACACCTGTACATACACATATAGATAAACAAATACTAAATAGATAGATAGACAGATAGATAGATAGATAGATAGATAGATAGATAGATAGATAGATAGATACACAAAAAGGCACTGTTGTCAGTGGAATCTCCTTTATGAATAGACTGGCTATATATGGATCCAGTAAGTGTCATTATGACAATCCCACTGTGATACTGTGACAGTGTGATTGTATAGAATAAAGCATGTCATGGCCATCAAGGTCAGATGCTTACAGAGTATCGTGCATGCGCACTGTGATTATTGAGGTGTGAAGAGAGGGAGAGAGAGAGAGAGAGAGAGACTTAACACTATTACCATTTGACAATATTTGACCAATTATGTAATTCTCATCATTAAGAAATGATCTAGTTTATGGTTAATGGGTTTTCCCATCCTTCCCAGCCTACAGAATTGAGACAGCAGCTGGCATTTCAGTAAGAAGCATGGAAATTAACTGGACGTAACTTGAGACAAAAACCACTTTCAATGGTTACCTTTGCTACACTATATTCTGCTTCACTTTCCCTTACAAAACAAATGCAAACAGCTTCAAGAAAGGAGTGTCTCTGTGTGTGTGTGTGTGTGTGTGTGTGTGTGTGTGTGCGTGCGTCATGAGCTGTCAGAGGAGATCTGGTGAGAGTGGGCTAATTGGAGTTAATTCACCATCTGTCTGTGTGAGCCAGCAGACAGGGTCATTAGCAGAGACAAGTCCCGCCACAGGGGAGGCCGGAGGGGATATCATCATCGTGCACTTTCTGTCTCTCATTCGCTCATATTTTCCTCTCTGTCTCGTGTCTTTTGTCTCTCTTTTATCCCTCTCATGTCATTCGGTATAGTCTTCCTAATTCATGTTTGTACTGGTATTTATTTAGATTTGATGCTTCTGATTTTCAACCCTTTTTCACCGCCAGGTAAAATATTACATTGGTTTATACTAATAGTACTGACAGAGCAATGAGTGCAGATAGGGGAAGCATTCACCAATACAGTTTATGCTACAATCTTTGCAATGATTGCTTTATTTCCCAAACAAGTGTTGCCCTCTGCTGGAAATATGTAGCATGTACCCTCAATACATCCACACTGAGCTTGTAGCAGCATGCATCACTGTGCAAATTTACAGTACACTCGGTTTATTCGTATTTTTATTATTAAATTAATTAATTCCTATAATCTACATTATAGAATTCACAGTCAATAGACAAATTAGAACTCAAAGCAGTTAGGCTATATCAGAAGTTCAAAATGACCCAAACACCATCAGTTTGTGCAGTGGGAATGCTTGTGAAAACACAGTATAATAAAAACAAAAAATTGCACTTCAGTCGTATACCTATGTCTTTATACATACAATCTATAGATCAGCCCATATCGTCTGAGAGCTCGGTTATTTGTAGCAGTACTTTTTCCCCACTAGAAGGCGCTAGGTAGCAGTTAAACATTTGGGATCAGTTTTATGTGAAGCAGTGTTCGGGCGCTCCTGGTAAATGCCCTGAAACGCGAGTTTTCTTTGTAACTAGCTCAACTAAACACCGTCGCGGTTTGAACGATATGGAAATATGCAACTGATGGAGGAACCTTACAGACTTGGTTTGAAGTGTTTCCGGTTAGTTCCTCTGAATCGACGTTGATAGGCAAAATACTGCAAGTTTAGTTGGCTGCGTTTATTAGCGTAACGGCGTTAGCTAGCTAATATTGTGATTATCTTACTGTATCTGGAGTTTCGTGAATTTTACAACAAAATTAACACACAAATTCTAGTTTTATACCTGAATTCGGTAAGACGTCCTACAATGGGATGGTCTGATTTTCGCAACGTTACACCATCAGCTAACGTTAGCTAGTTAGCTCGTTTGTTTGCTGGCTAACCTTGGCTAAGCTACTTTCCTTAGCCAACCCCGGCATAACAGTTTCGGCAAGCTGACCACGACAATACCACCGCTAGGGCTAAGCTCACGCCGTCTGCAACCATGTTTGAAATGGACACACACATATCTTGCCTTTTCCCGGAGATATTGGCCATTATTTTCAGTTATCTTGATGTTAAGGACAAAGGAAGAGTGGCCCAAGTGTGCGCGGCCTGGAGAGACGCTTCGTACCACAAGTCTGTTTGGAGGGGGGTGGAAGCCAAACTCCATCTCCGTAGAGCCAACCCGTCTCTGTTTCCCAGTCTCCAGACCAGGGGAATTAAGAAAGTTCAGATCCTGAGCCTAAGGAGAAGTCTAAGTTACGTGATTCAGGGGATGCCACACATCGAAAGCCTTAACCTATGTGGATGTTTCAACCTCACGGACAACGGACTTGGACATGCCTTCGTACAGGACATTCCATCCCTGCGGGTGTTGAACCTTAGCCTTTGCAAACAGATAACTGACTCTAGCCTGGGCAGAATTGCTCAGTATCTAAAAAACCTAGAGGTGCTTGAACTAGGAGGATGCAGTAATATTACCAACACAGGCCTGTTGCTCATTGCCTGGGGCCTGCACAGACTAAAGAGCCTTAACCTGCGCAGCTGCAGGCATGTGTCCGATGTGGGCATTGGTCACCTATCTGGAATGACCCGGAGTGCTGCAGAGGGCTGCTTATCTCTGGAGAAGCTGACCTTGCAGGACTGTCAAAAGCTGACCGACTTGTCCCTGAAGCATGTCTCAAAGGGCCTTAACAAGCTGAAAGTTCTCAACCTTAGTTTCTGTGGGGGCATTTCAGACGCAGGTATGATCCACCTGTCACACATGACCCACTTGTGTAGTCTGAACCTGCGATCCTGTGACAACATCAGTGACACGGGGATAATGCATCTCGCGATGGGCTCTCTCCAGCTCTTTGGTCTAGACGTGTCCTTCTGTGATAAGATTGGTGACCAGAGCCTGGCTTACATCGCGCAGGGATTGTATCAGCTCAAGTCCCTTTCTCTTTGCTCCTGCCACATCAGTGATGATGGCATTAACAGAATGGTGCGGCAGATGCACGAACTGAAAACTCTTAACATCGGACAGTGTGTGCGCATCACAGATAAGGGTCTGGAGCTGATTGCAGACCATCTGACACAGTTAACAGGGATTGATCTGTACGGGTGTACTAAGATCACCAAGAGGGGTCTTGAGAGGATAACACAACTCCCGTGCCTTAAAGTGTTAAACTTGGGACTATGGCAGATGACTGAAAGTGAGAGAGTTAGGTGAAAACTCTCCTTGTGTGTATTGTTGTCACAAGAAATTGCATATAATGCTTGTGTGTGTATATACAGAGGGACTGTCTATAATTGTTACCTTTGCTTACTATGCTGTGACTAACAGCTAGGAGTGGGAATGGATACTAATCACTGGAATATGGCAGACCTGAGTAATCGCACCTGCTGCAATATTCCACTCTTCTTTTGATACGGTGTCATTCCAATGCTCTCTTGCTGTAGTCTTTGTTTTGCCCAGGTCTATGTATTATCTACCTCACCTAACAGACAGGAGTGCCTATTATATTGGACTTTAAAATCTACATTATTTGCTTATTTTTCTGTCATTACCAACACAGGTTTTGATACCTAGTCGTGTTGCGAAATAATACCTAGTCATTGTAACACTTCACAAAAAAGGCTGGAGTACCTTGGATTGAAGTGTTGATAGAAAAGTTTCTTTGGCTGATGTATTTTTGCTTAAGAAACAAGTAATTTTTGTAATGAATGACTTGTCCCCAAAATTGTACTTCAAATTGAAGTGACTTGATTGTCTCTTTTTAATCTTTGTATTTGGTTATTACTTTTGTATTCCTGAGGAATTCCATTCATCAGATGTTCTACAATGCTACTCTTTCTAGGGCTTTTGTCCTAATGACTATAGCAAGGTACAGTTGGTAAGCTGCCAAGCCTATATGCAAAATCTTCTACAGTGCACCAGACGTTTCTCCCCAGCGGTCCCTGAGGAAATAATGTTAAACTATGTGTTTAAAAAAAAAAAAGAAATTTGATTTATATTCATAGTGATATTTATAAATAAAAATGGCAAATGTTTCAAATTTTGCATTGTTGCACTATTTTAAAGTACCACTTAAAATTGGTTTTAAATATGCAGTCACGCCCACTAATGGTTTAAACATCAGAATCTAGTTAAGTTAATTTCTTAGTCAAATAAGTTTTAGGATAGAAACCAGATACATTGAACATTTCAGTTTAAAGTGCGAGAGTTGCCAGATACTAATTTCTAATATTCTGTCTCATAAGAATTAACATCTTTCAAGACATTTATTTCCATACAAAATACTAATGTCTGTTTTGCTTTCTTTTTACAGTTTGACTTTTAACACAGAAGGCAGTACATTTTTTACAAAACAGAAAAAAAGAAATTACAAATGTGATGGAAGCCCCCTAATAAGCTCTGTTCCTAGCTGAAGAGTTGGTAAAATGAAAGACGAGACATTAATACAAGGGCAGGGATACACAGGCCAAAGTAAGGTAATTGAACACTTGGAAAAGGCTTCCTTTTTCAGAACAGGTTATTAAAAGATTAGTGATAAGAGAAGGGGACAAAGATGCATTCTAAAAAGGTTGACAAGACACCAGATCAGAGTACAAGACGGCATCCAAGCTAGGTCCTCCATTGACAGATAGTTGATATAATTGAATTTTTACTTTCAGTGAAAGCCTTACAATCTTTATGACATACAGTATTGGGCTGTAATCTGTTTTACAAACATCGGTAGCCTACTTATGCACGAAGAAGTGGATTTGACAGTAATCCATCCTTACTATTTTTTTTTAAATAAGCTGAGCTACGTGACATTATTTTACAGTGCCAACAAGAGGACCATGGTTGGAGAGTCTGTTCCATCCAATAGCCAGAGGGTGCCTACCACAATATTCCCCGCTGACACTTAACATATTTGGAGGGCAAAAACACTGGGATCCTAGGATAATACATTTACATCACCATAATGTGAGAAATACATAAAACAGACTTACTAGAAATTAATGCAAGAAAAGTACTCTCCCATCACACAGTCACGTTTGAAAACATTTGTAGTTCACATTATTTTGACACAATATTTTGACACATTTCCTCCCTCTGTTGCAGGACACTAACTTGACAGCCATTTTGTTCAGAGCAACTTGCCCCTCAAGATTTTGTGCAAACATTCAATGCATATTCATATCGTAAACATTTTTATATATATGTATAATATATATTTATATATCTATAGATCATGACTTTCTGCAAGTTATGGCAGTAATGTCACATACATTTTGTCATAAGACAAAAAGACACAAGACAACTGCACTGCTTTTAACTTTTCAGTTTTTTTTGTTAAAGAATGCACATCCACTTTCACTAAATACTTTTATTCAGTCACTGTACGCGTTACTTAGCAAGATATTTACAAACCGAGCTAAAAATTCAAATACCACTGAAAAGTAACTCATTTTCTGTAAATGTGATGCACCATCACAGTAATCAAAAAACATCAGCCCTGAAGATTAGATTACATTTTCCACTTAACCCCGTTGGGGAAATTAAGTAAATCACTTTCAGAAAATACAGGAGTGGCATTACTTGTACTTTTTTTAGTGATTCAATCAAAAACAAAAGTATGTTTATGTGGGCTTTAAGTAATATCTACAGAGACTGAATGGTCGGTGGATTAGACTGAATGAATCTTACATCATGCCTTAGCACCAATAGTACAGAGGAACAAATATCCCTGCATTAGGTCCAGTACTGATCTCTGTGCATGCTCAAAGGCCACTAGAACATTCTATAAAGAAGCAACATTGCATACCTCATAAACAAGTGGACACTGTGCAAAACTGTCTAAAAACAAAAAAATGAAACAAAACAAAGCTTCGCTAACGGTTTTGTCTCCCTCATCCTATATGAAGAAAATTGTGTGGAACTAAAGATTTCTCCTTGTTGTGTAGCAGGTTCAGAACAGGACGCATGCCTTAAAAGCCTCTAGGAGTCCCTCCTCTCTAATCCAACATTGACTCTCATCCTAGCTAAAAGGGCTGAGCCATAACTATGCTGTGAGAGAAGTACTTGGAGAACATGCACCATTTCTGCAGTGATTTCCAAGCACATTTACAAACAGTTGTATTTCTAACCGGTCTTAAACCGCTTGCAATTTTATGACAAATGATTATACACCAATGATGAGCATCTATAGTATGCCGCAATTCACACACCAAGCAGATCTCACTACGTGCAGGGACTCCTCATTCCTCAGACATATTGGGAATGAATAAACCCATGTTAACGTGAGGTAAACAAACCTGTGTGGAGATTTCAGGGGGCAGTAATGAGTCAAAATAATCACACAAAGCACGGGACTAAGTAACTGATCAACCTGATATGAGCAATATCAATGCTGAGAAACGTGTGGATACACTAAGGGCTAAAGTTTCTCCCCGGGCTGACAAAGAGGAGAAGAAAGAGTCTGGGAATGAGGGATGATACCCCCTCTCCTCTGAATGTTTGTTCGTGTGGAGGTTTGAAGAGCATCTGGGCTTGCCTGACTGTCATCTGAAGACTATGGGTTAGCAGAGGTTGAGGGGCTCAGCAGGACTCCTCCAGAGCGTTGACCACCTGCTCCAGGATATCAGGACAGTAGTCAGCAATTTGCTGGAGCACTGAGTTGGCGTACTCCTGAAGCTCACTGCTCTCCCTCTCACACACCTCCAGCTCATGTTCCAGCTGAAACATAGAGGTTAGCATGTTATTAGCATAGGCAGACTTAAGACAAACTTTTAGTTTTCATTTTTAAATTTGGACATCTGAAAACACAAGAGCAAGTTTGGAAAGAGGACTGCCTATCTAGCTACTGCATTATTTATTTAAAAAGAAATGGAGGAGACCATGTGACAGATCAGGCCTGAGATATAGTCAATGTGAGGAGCGATAGTTCCCTCCTCCCATACCTGGTCGTGGGTCATCTTCTGAAGCTCCTCCTCCCAGGCGGGGGGGTCGCCGTGGTGATAGTGAGAGGGTGGCGTGAGCTGACTGAGGATGCTGGGATCACGGTCGTGGCAGAGGTCTGTCAGGTGGGCGATGTAAAGCTTGAGCTTACTGCGGTTCTGGGAGTGGGCTAGAAGAGGGGGGACCATCTGTAGGCAAAAGACAAACCGTCAGTGGCTAAGTTCACATATGAAAACAGAGGAACACTGACCAAATGCCACCAAAAAGACCAAACACCATCAAAATGCAGCATAAATGCATAAACTGGAAAAAATGTAAACTCATTGCACTGCCATCTGCATGCATGGATAAGATTTTGACAGCATTAAAACAGTCACAAACCTTTTTTTCTGTCTAAATATTGGTGTTAAGATACTTCATACTTATGCTTAGAGCTTACATGCAAGAATGTGGGCTTATTACAGGGTGGGTGAATAACAACCAGGGGGGGTGTGAAGGGCAGGTAGTGATGTGCAGAAGATCAAATATGCATGTAATATGACGAAACAGGATTCAAATAATCGTATCCTATTAGCTTGTATGCACAACTTCTATTGCTAAAATCCCCAAGCCACTAAAAGTAATTAGTGTCAACAGAGTGCAGGATGAAAGGTGAGATTTGCTCTTGTAGAGAGGATGTCAGAGTGCCAAACAAAACAACACCCACGATCAACATTGGAAAGAATATTTGACACAGATGAAAGGAAAATGTGGGAACAAACACATTGAGATGTGTTTGAGATACAAGAAGATGAGTAAACATGCAGTGAGGCAACACGAGTCACGCGTTGACGAGTCTGGCTTTTTTGAGTGCTCACCCTTCTGAACAAAATAGCTGCGAGAGAGAGAGTGAGGGCAAAGGGTAGGCTATGCCCAAATGCCCTCCTCGTCATCCTATTAGGTATAGGTCAAGCCAAATGCAGCATTAGGAAGAAATGCTAGGTTAGTGTTTGCATATTTAGAGAGCTAAAATAACAGCATGCAAAACAGAAAACCTCAGTTTATCGGTCACAACAAAACTAGGATTCCCCTGAAACAAGCGTTTCAACTAATTAGACATTTTTTTTTTTTACGCACATTTTTATTTATTTTTTATTAAAAAAAAAAAAAGGTTAGTCTATACAGTCAAGTGTTTTACAGTGAACATACAGTAGACCAAGGCCGCTTTTATCAAGGTAAGCTACCTGATCAGGAGAGGGTTTGTGATTGGTCTGGTCAGGAGCAGTCTTCAGATGGTCATCCTCATAGTTGTCCGCCATCAACTTCATCCGGTTCTGAGTCTGTATATAAAAAGGGTAGGGATTTTAAAAAAATAAAAACATGTGAAATGCTAATGATCCTCATTGATCCTCATTAAGCACTTTGCAGTAAGCAGTTATTGACTGTTTGAAGAGTGAATGATAACTTTCGATTATTGTAATTATTGACTGTTTTGAGGAGCGAATGATAAGCCTTCGAGTAATGTTGTGCAAATGCATAGGCGAAGTAACCTTGTTACATGATGCTGTCTTTATTCTAGGAGAATGTTATCTGCTTGCAAAAACTGGTGGTTAACCAGTTCAACTGTTGACAAATGTACTAATTGTA
>JAOEHI010000021.1:3986208-4003857 GCA_025447815.1 Percopsis transmontana
CAGTTCAACTGTTGACAAATGTACTAATTGTAAGTCACTTTGGATAAAAGCGTCTGCTAAATGCTGTAAATGTAAATTTGTCCCCCCCATATGTCTTGATACAATTTAAAAAAAAAATGTGTCTGCTAGAAAGAAATTTGTCTGCTAGAAAGAAAAAAGGATCACTTTCCCCCACCTGCTGTTTAAGCTGTTGTACTAGTCTGTCTTTCTCCCGTTTCAGCAGAGCCACTTCGTCCTGAGTCTTCTTCTTCTTGGAGGAAGACAGCTCTAGCAGCGCTATATTAGCATCCTTCTCACTAATGGCAGCCAATAGCGCCTCCTGTCTGTGAGGTGGAGATAAAACAAGATGGCATTTATCAACTCAGGTAAATAGGTAGATTAGCATTTATTATTGATGCAGGCGATCATCCTGTCAACAGGGGAGGGCCAGAATTGGCTGACATTTTACAACACGCAGGTAGCACATCAATAATCTGCAGTCTATTCGCCCTGACTTGTGTGTGTGTGTGTGCGCATGCGCCTTACTTCATCTCCAGCACCTCCTCCAGGTGTTTCCTGCGCTCAGCTCGCAAGGTGGTGAGGTGGGCTTCCTTCTCACACAGAGACTGCTGGGTGGAGGCCAGCTTGGCCCTCATAGACTCCAACTCCTGCTTTACCTTCTCCATCGCCCCCAGCAGCTCTTCCATCTGAACACACACAAAATAATTGGAGCATGAACCTAATTTTATCACTTTAATGCATTGGGGCTTTTCTTCTGACATTTCTGGATGAGATATCACTATCAGATGCTCTATGGAGGCAGGAACAGTAGAGTTCACATGAGCTGCCGGGTAAACAACAGGAGTTTGCTTCGACACCGGTCAGGGCAAAATGGACCATTAACTACATTTACGGTTTATTTTACCTGCCGTCTACTTGAAGGTGCACAAGTGTGCCATTATACTACATCAACAGTGTACTGTAATTGCACCAATTGACCAAGGAGTAAATCATTCAGACAAGTCTATTGGCTGCATGATGTGTGTACCAATAGAAGAGCAGACGGAAGGTAAACACAGCAACACCGTTGCTGATCACTGGTGGGGGTGGGGGTCACATACACTGGGCGAAGTGGGAACCCGGCTCGTACCTTGGACCACTGAAAGTGGACGTGGTTGGACTCATGCATTGGTTTGAGTGAGTGCTTCTGAGTGTAGCAGAGACAAACAAGAGAGAACCACAGGCAAAGATAAAAGAACTGAGAGGCAATAGCGGAAAGCTAGGAGAACGAAGGAAAGTAGAGAATGTTGTGAACATAATAGCCAAGAGGAAGAGAAAGACTGTACGTAACATGAAGGCACGTTTTCTCTGGCTATTTGGGGTACCTGTGTTTTGACAAGTGAGGCGTTCTTGTGTACCTGTTTCTCCTGGAGCGACCTGGCAGCCTCCTCCTGTGCCAGAACCATCTCCCTCTCGGCTGTGATCTGAACACTCTCTCTCAGAGCCTCCTCCAACTCCTCTATGCGCTCCGTTTTAAGACGCAGAGTATCCTAAAAAAAAACAAAAAAAAAAAAACACAAGGGTTCTTATTTTATAATAATTCAGAGTATGACGGACAACTGGTAAAAGAAATTAAATATTTTGCTCCCATCGTGCACTAAACCTAGCTTTGCACATTACTTTCCCCATCTGGTCGTTATAAGCAGCTGGTTACCGAATGCATGGTTACAGCCGCTGTACACCAAGACAGGTGTTTTAAACTAATTTGGCTCATTAATCTTCTCCTGTTGTTGTTGGGCAGAGCTATATGCTGCTAATTTTCTGAGGTCAGCAAACTGCATTATTCACAAGAAGCAAATATAAATGATAATATCTCACCCTGACAGATGCCATAAAACTGACACACAGTATAGAGAGAGAATTAACTAAACGCGTGTAGCTGTACAGCGGCCTTAAAATGATTTCACACACCTTGACCTGTTGGGAGCTCTCGGACATATTGTCCTCCCGCTTCCGAGCCTCTTCCATCAGCCGAGCATTTCTGCTCTTCTCCACCTGCTCCTTGTGCTTCAGAGATGCCACCTTCTTCGACTGATCCTTCATCTGCCTGCAGGGGCATCATGGCATATAGGAGTGCAAGGTTGGATATATACCTACACTGGTGCACATGGTAAGCTAGAGAGCCACTTGTCCATTCAATTATTTTTACAGTCCCCGCCACTTTAAAGTGCGATCTTCAAGAGAATAAGCAAGAATAGGCATTTCATTTTAGATCCATCCACATAACATGACAACATGGAAAGCGCAACTGTAGACTTAGAGACAGATGACAGTCCCACCCAGATACCTAACTTAGGTGAACAACAGAATAGGAACTGTACACAAAGGACATGTGAGAATGTAGGAGTATGGCACGGGAGTATTTGTGTGTGTGTGTGGGGGGGGGGGTCTTGTCTTTTCTTCTGCATAATAGTGCAGATGAAAAGACAAGGATATAATGGCAGAGAGAGAAAGAGACGGCGCGGGTGTGAAACACTAACCTGGAGGTCAGGCTGGTTTGGCGATAAGATTCCCATTGCAAAGATAAAAAGGCAGGAGAGAAAAAAAGATTCAGACACTAAGAAATAGGGGAATGAAAGAAAAGGAGGCTACTGGAGGATTCTGTGCAGGTCACATTGAGGCACTGTATATAAGCCTGTGTGCGCACGCACACACACACACACACCTCTCTAGCTCATTGATCTTCCTGTCTTTGTCGTTCTTCTCGTTCTCCATCTCCCGGAGGATGTCCAGCAGCCGATCCACCTCAGCCTGCGCCTTCCCAGAATCCTCCCTGTGACGGGAAACTTCCTGTTCCAGGCAGGCGATGCGTTCACTTAGCTCCGTGTTGGCCTGAGCCTCCATGGCCGCAGTCTGAGCCTGACAGGGCCAACAGACCGGTTAGCAAACAGTCGAGTGAACAGGACTGTAAGCAGGATGACGCAAGTGAAATATATAGTCAGACTGGACTAGTATAGGTTAAATTATATGCTTCTGGCTCAAATCAATGACGTCTTACTCTCTTGAGCTGGTTCTCCAGTTTGAGACACTCCTCCTTCTTCTGCTCTAGGCCTATCTCCAGACTCTTCAGCTTGGAGTCCTTCTTCAACCCCGAGGAGGCCAGGGAGGAGGCATGCTCCTTCAGGTCCAACAGAGAGGTCTGGACACACACAGCAACACATTTTAAGTCACCCCAGTTGCCCCTACACTGTGGGAATATGAGATAATATAGGCTGCTGCTGTACAGGTTGAAAATGCAGAGTAACTGAGGAAAACCCACGTTGACATTCACTTCTGACGCCAGGCGCTGGCTGTATAAATAAAATGGCACAGGAAGTGTGTGTGTGTTTTGCACCTCTCTGTCTGACAGGTCTCCCTGCAGGGAACTCAGTCTCTCCTTCAACTCCTTCAGCTCTTTCTTGTTACAATCAAGCTCCTCAGTCTTCTCCCTGTCGTCGCGGTCTCTCTGCTCCTTCAGGCGCTCAATGATGCGCTCCTGGGAGGAGACGAGGAAAGCCATCACTCATACTGCCCTCGAAAATACGACAGATTCTGACTGCGTTCCGGATTGGGCTTGCATACACATCCATACAACCCCACAAATAAAACAGCAACACCGTACGCAGGCAAGTGCGGGCATGTGCCCCGCACTCACACGCACCTTCTCAGCGAGAGACTCCTCTAATGTGGTTAGAGCCGTGTCAGTGTTGGAGGTGTCGGCCTGCAAAGACTTGACTCTCTCCTTGAGGCTGCTCATCTGCTTCTCCTTGTCCCTGAGCTGCTCCTGCAGGTTCTCAATCTGGAGGGGAAAAGAAATAGCACATACAGCGCTACATCAGACTGGCCTCCAAACACACTGTACCAATACATGTATCGCAATGTTCATGTCATGCATCAAACTAAAGCTTGGGTGGTGATCTACTGGCCTTACCTTCTTTTGCAGGACGTTCACCTTGCGTTCTTTGACCTCTAGCATGTCTTTGAGGTCGTGGATCTCCCCGTTCAGTGTGCCCTTCTCCTCAGACATTTCCTGGATCTGCTTAGTCTTTTTATTGAGGGTAGCCTCCTTCTCCTCTAGCCGCAGGCGCAGAGCATCCACCTGGCCAGTAGAGGGCAGATGTAACAAACTGAGTACATTTTTCCACTTATTCATAGTCACATTAATCAAGAAGCAATTTACCTCACATGCAAGAGGCAACTGCTTCAAAAATTATGTGGTAAAAAGGGTAATTTTGGTATTTTGTTTCAGTGTTCTCCATCAGGAGGGAAGTAAGTGATTAGCCCAACCGACACTTTCAAACTGCCAATAACCATTTAAATTAAAAAAATAAATAACTCCAAAGCCATTGTTTAGTGGCCACCAGTACGATAACGGGGCAGCACTGCAACATAACTGTATCTGTAAATGTGTACATCTCTGCTTGCTCCCAAGTGCTCGCTAACAACATATTAACTTACATGTCTAATAAAATAAAAAAAAGGGGTTTAAAAAACCCCAGGAGGCCGATAACAGGTTCTGAAAGTGAAGGCACTCTTTGTGGGAGTGGGAAATTACAGTATATACTGCTTTACCTCTGTCTGCAAGATAGCAGCTCTCTGTTCTTTGGCCGTCAGGGATTCTTTTAGGACCTCAATGTGCTGCTTGCTGTCTGAGAACTGGTTGGTGAGCGTCTCCAGCTTGGTCTGCAGTCCAAGCATCTCGGTGTCCTTTCTGGACAGGTCTTGCTTCGCCTGTTCCATCTGAAGAAGACAGAGAGGTGGAGGGAGCATAAGGGTACATATCAAACAAACATTCTTTGTGTTAACTGATTGAAATATATTTTTTAACTCCTTACTATGCTGGTTTGGTTAATAACTAACTAGATAGATAAATAGAACACGGAGCAGATAGGGGTTAGGCATCTTACTCAAGGATGATGCTTACAGGTAAGCCAACTCTGGGGTTCGAACCCACAACCTTCCAGCTGGGAGTCCAACACCGAGACCACTACACTATCCCGCCCCATTTATTGTCACACAGCTGACCTTGTTCTTCATGAACTTTGTATGGCTGCGGTAGACCTCCATCTGCTTCATCTCCTCCTGGCGCTCCTCACAGCTCAGCAGCCCGTTGGACTTCATCATCAACAGCTCCTCCTCCATGTCCCTCAGACTCCTCTCCATTGAATTGATTTTAGCATCCTGAAACGGGAGGTTAGACACAGAATAACGCACACACATCCCCTAGCACTACACTCCTAGCACTACATTGCTCTAGGTGACTCTCACCTTCATGTCAATGACAGTCTGAAGAGCCTTGGTTTTGGTGGACTCGGGGGTTCCTTCGTATCTGCGGTGAAACTCCTGTTAAAAGGATATGAAAAACAACATGACGAGGGCGTGGAAACAAAGAAAAAAGTAAAGACGGGAAGCAAAAGAGCAACTTACCTCTCTTAGTGCACCGATCTCTCTGTCTCTTTGTTCCAGTAAACTCTCAAGGTGGTGCCTGTGCATCTCAGCATCCGCCAGTCTTCTGGTGCGCTCCTGATCCTCCTCGGAGGCCTTGGCAGATGGCCCTGAAACAGCAACAATTATTAGCCTTTACTGAGGACACAGAAACCATTACCAGTTAAGCCCATCTGCATGAGAAGAGTAGAATAGCTAACTCTCTCCATTCAATCTGATATAAAGTCATGGTTCCCTCAAGCCTCCTACCACATGTACACAGGTTTATAGATATGGGTTTTATAGAAATAAAATCTAGGGCATGTTATAGGGCAGTGTCCACTTTATAGAGATCTCCATTTGACAAAGGCGTGGTGTCTTGGGGCAGTGTAGGCCAGCGGTTACGGTGGTTGACTCCTGGCCAAAAGGTCCTGGATAGGATCTCCGACATGCCCAGCCTACCTGTAGGCGTCCTTGAGCAAGATGCCTAACCCTTTCTTTTACCTGTAATTGTGCTCACTGTAAATTCCCTTGGATAAAAGCGTCTGCAAAATTAGCCGATTATAAGTTGTCTCCCTGGACCCTGAGGAGAGATAAGAGTCAAACCCACCCTTGCTCTGCAGCATCTCCAGAAGCTTCTTGATGGACTCATCCCTCGCCCCCAGCGTCTGCTTCTGCGTGTCAATCCTCAACTCCATCTCCTCCAGGGTCTTCCTCAAGAGGAACAGCTCTTTGGCTTGTCGCTCGTGCTCGCCCTGCAGCCGCCGGTAGTTCTCCTCGCTGGGTTCAGAGCTCAGAGCCAGATCCCGACCGTGGCTGGATGGGTCCTGTTGGAACAGCTGGTTCAGGTCCCTCTGGATCCTCAGCTCATCCTGAAGGGCTTGCAGTGTCATCTGGAGATGCTACAGTCAAAAGGAAAGCAAAGACCGTGCTTATACTGCACATCTTTTTTTCCATGGACCTTCATTTTTTAGCACTTGGTTGTTATATCCAATAGAAGAAGTTAAAAAGATAAAATGTTAAATCTGAAACTCATCATGCCATAGTTTCTTTATTTGAAAAGCATGTAATTCTACAAGCCATTTTGATTTTTTTGTGATACTGTATCACTCAGGGTGTCCTCAGAATTTGCTTGTTGTGGGCATGTTCTCTTTGTTCGCAACATCCACCAACTCTCCAACGCAGCCACCATTTAGATATTGACTTCAGGCCTTTTCTAACAGAGGGACCGAAAAACACTACAAATAAGTACCTAAAATAACTCCATCTATATATGTTTTTAACATAAATAATTTAGGAGTTGTTAACCAACCTTTATACAAATGGATCTGTAAGGATATTTGCAGACATATGTATTTTTAGTGAATTTAAAGCAACACGCAACAAAAGAAACTACCCCCTTTTCATGTTAATAGGTCCTGGTGGAATAGTTTGTTTATAATCTGCCTCACATGACTGAGAATTTATTGATGCCCTGAGAGGTGAAACCACAGTGGCCTGGCCTTGTGGACAGTCTTACATTTCATGCCCCGAGAAACAACTGGTGAAACAGAATCAGCCTAGTGTAGTGTTGCATTGTTTGTGGCATTTGATGCCACAGGCACTTGGCTGCTTTGAGACAGACTCACAATGCTGAATTACACTCCCTGGTTTGAATCAGCTGTGAGGCCTTCAGACAACAGAACAAAGAGAGAGCTCTGTGCCTGCCTCTGCTTATTTCTGTCCTCCTCCTCCCTCAAATCAGTCGCTCCTTGTCTTCCGCATGCTCTCCGCTCCCTGCTCACTCACGCCCCATCACTTCCCTCTATTGCCACCTCCCCACTCACCAACCCTCCCTTCTGAGCACCCAACCACCCCGTGACTAAAGCTGACTCACTGCCGTTACTGCACTGATCTACCCCACACACAGACACACGCGCTCTCTGCCTAAGGAGAGACAACAGAGAGGTGTTTCCGCAAGGAGAGCATAAAGAGATGCAATATACTGACTATACTGATCCAAAATGATAAGCTTGTGTTAAAGTCACAACACACATTAGGTTGTTAATACCCTTTTCCTCAAGCTCTTCCTCCATTTGCTCTAAAAACTAAAAAGACATCGTCTCTTTACATCCACTCACATACAGTACGAGTTGATAAAGCGTCATTAACATTTCAGAACATCACTTAATAAATGGGACATTGACACTTTGTCAACAAGTATTTGATTAATAACTAATTAGTCAGGCGTCTGTCAGTCCTGTTTTAGTGGGAAACAGAAGATGACAGCCATTTTGCAGGAGTGTAAGAGGGACAACCAGTCACAGGATGAGAGGAATAAATGACTTGCAGTGGGGACTTTGAGATTGTTGTCCAGCGGACATAAAAGCATAGTGTGCAGAAACACATCGGACTGCAAATTCTAATACGCACTCATCGGGAGGCTGACTCCATGAGAGGGTGGACATTTTAACAGAAGGGTAATTAGCCCGATGCCTTTGTGTGTGCTTGTGTCTGTTCTTGCATGTGTGGGAGGAGTAGGCTAACAAATAAAAGCAGCCATCTATGAATTAGAGCAGCCACTGATTAGCCTTACACTAGTTGGGCATTACTGAGGGTTAGCTTCCAGCCTGATTCCGTAACTCAGCAGGAGTGTACACACCAGATTATACAGCTCTGCCCATCAACTCCACTACAGCCATTGATGGATTAGACCCCTTGGCAGCATGCACAGGGAATTAAACTGTGGAGGCAGGAATTATTTTTCAGAAATTGTTCATTTATTCTAATTAGTAGTGGGGTTAGATAATCCTTAATGTCCATAATTTATCTTAAAAGTTGCTTAACTCAGACACGCCGGTGCACTAATTTACATGCCTATATGTGTATTACAGAACACCCCACACATGATGCACTGAGCAGGGCGTTAGCCTAAACACAGAGCCAGCGTCTCTTCACTCTCGATATGGAGGCCACGCAAAGATAATAATGGAAACTAAGAAGGAGAGGGATGGGTGTGGTAACAAAGGGGGGCAAGCTAATGTAAAAAGATGCACTTTTCTATATATTAAAGCTATAGCGTCACACACACATACAATTTTTCCCTATGGCTGTATATGTGCGAGCAAGAAGCAAATGTAATCTCATAACCCAAATTTATGATGCTTGGTTTAATCAGAAGGACAATATGAAAATACTTTTTAAATCAAATCTATTGTTCCTAGAGACTGTCACTGGTATAGTTTATAGCTGTAAGAAACACCCCTGAATTTGTAGTGGTGTTGATCCTCTGCACACATTTTAAGTCTAAAACCTCGACACATTTTTATCCTGTTCACTACATCCAGCAATTTCAAAATCATACAGAAATGCTAACACAGTCATTAAACTTAAGTCTTTGATCTATTAAACACGAGCATATATCTGTCTAAGAGGATTAGCTGGATGTTTCTAAAACCACCTCTAACTTATGGAGAACTATTTAGCCTATACTGAGTCAGCCAAGCTGCATTTTGAATATGCCAGTATAGAATTTTTCCTCCAGGGTTTCAACAGAGCAAAATTCTGAATTTGTATCATCCATTTAACCATTATTTTGAAAACTACCCATGATTTCTACTATGCTCTATTTTCATTGCTAGCGCGAACACAAAATATCACCATACACACCTGCGTTTCATCTTGAATTACGCGATATTGTTCCTTCCACACAGTAATTTTAGAGACTTCGTCTTTCCGAAGTGCTCGTTCCTTTTTCAGTTCAGGGCTCCAGAAGGTTTTGATGGAGTTCATGGATGAGCTCAGCTTGCTCTCCTTCACCTCCACCTCCCGTCGCAACAACTCATTTTCACGCAGAACCTACGCGAATAGGATAAATATGCAACGGTCAAACACCTGCCCGCTCTCAAAGCAAACACCTGACCTTTACCTGATCAAAATACCTCTTTGAGTTGGGCCTGCAGGTCCAATATGGTGTTATCCCTGGCCTGCCGCAGGGAGTGGGGCACAGTGGAGGCCATGTGATGGTCCCCAAAAGCCAGCGCATCACCTGCCATCATACCCCCAGGCAGCACAGCATTGGTGGGCCCTGAAGTGGCAATGTTTGGGGTGCTGGCAGCAACACCGCCGCTGTTGCTGCCCCTCGACCCATACGTCACCCGCTGTCTACCCATGGTTGTCATCGTCCCGCCACTTTTAGGGATGTGATCAGTTGCCATAGCCACCTCATTATCGCTCAGATACATAGGCCCGGAGGTAGCATAAGCCGCGTTGAGAGACTGGATGTTCTCCATAGAAAGGGTCTTGCCTCCAGGTCCACCAGGTCCCCCTCCACTACCTCCAGTACTGTTGGTGCGACGGTGACCCATTCGAGGAGAACGGGGAAGGCGAGGGGAACGGCCAGATCCCTGATTGCTGCCATTACCTCCGTCTCTTCCTCCGCTATGGTTGGCATCTCCTCTGCCAACAGATCGGGCACTGCCGTACATCGTTTGCTAAATAGACGAATGGAACTGACAGCAAGACAAGAGTGTAAATATATTCCCACTGAATATGTGGTTTGAAACTTCTGTCAGTGGTTCTATAAATATGCGTGGGGTATGTGCGTTATTTAGAATTGGCAAACACAACATTCATGAAGAACAGGAACTCTGAGCATTTCACATTCAGTGACAGGCCAGGCTTATGGACGTTCCTCTTCAAAATTAAAATACCATCCAGCTTGCACCATACCAACCTGCAAACAAAACACAAATGTCTGGGTATTCGACATTAAAAAAGGAGCCTCTATATGAACAAAGCGTAACAAATTACTAAGCGTTGATTTAAATTAATTAAAATGTTGACATTGATTTTTTATATTTCACAATCACCAGTAAATAGAGAATCATTTTGCTGATTAACGTGTCAAATAAAAATTGCAAGCACATTTGACAGCTTTAATTGTATTACGACAGTTTCATCTCTAGCTGAGCGCTCAACAAGGTCTACCAAAGGCTCCTAGGCATTTAATGTTAGCTGGCCGTCTGCGTGGCCTAGCTAGAAGAGCTAATATCACGGCAGCTAAAGGACTGACTTTGATACCGTTACGTTACGTGCTATTTTGTAGTGCTTTGGATTTGTAGGTTAGTCCTCGCTCAATCAATATTAACTACATTCTTCGGTCAAAACTAACATTTACCCATTTACCAGTTTTAACGTTGCTATGAATTAACAAATATGGGAGGTAACTGTTCTCCATTGTGATCAAGGGAAGGAAAAATATCCTGGCATGTAACGTTAGCCTTGGCATACAGCGTTTACTATGGATTGTAGTATGTAAAACAAAATACATACATCGATATAGGGTAAAAATACAGTTTGTGCAGACCGATTGCATAATCTTAACGTAAACGAATACTGGCTTTTTGTATGGAGACACCCACACCATGTCCATTTTTCCTTCATTAAAAAAGGAGTATTTAAACTACGCCTTTATTCATTCAAATATCTAAAAAATTCCTAGTTATTGCTTTAAAGGTGGAATATCAATTGCAAACTAACGTTAGATGATGATATGACTGTTCATCCCAACGTCTGTGGTCAATCAGAACCCATTTTTTTCTCGCTAACACAATAGCCTGCAAAGAAAATCTCTCCAAGCAAACTACCTTCTCGTCTGTCCGGCGGAGGTCAAATTGGCGTCAATATCGCAACATGTTGCAGAAGACAATCAGATGTAAGTGCGATCATTTTCTTTATTTCCTCGATAAAACTCTATACGATTTTCCCATCATTTTACCAGCGGCTCAAGAGAGCCAGGGCACTTCAGTGACGTCAAGCCTCCGATGCGCGTTCATGACAGTCATCGCCACGCTTGAATTTCACATGCGCGGTCAACGAGCATAGATACAAAGATATCCTTATATCTTGAATATCTATGGTCAAGACAAGAGCATATTGTAAATGCAGGCAGTAAGCAGGCTAAGAGCTCTATAGACAGACATGGTAGATTTACTTTAGCAGTATTTCAAGTTACATGTTAGCAATGCTATGAAGTACGCCTATTATGGAAATTAATAAAATTGTTTAATATAGTATTTAGGCCTAATAAGTAAAAATTTTAGAATAGAAGGTTATTCCTTAAACTACTGATCCATTGATGCAAACATGCCGATCCAATGTTGCATACATACAAATAATAATGATAATTGTCTTATAGTAGTTTATGTATAGTCAAAGAATGTCAACAGAGGGCGATATTTACCTCAGACGAGGTTGGTCCTTACAACTAAAGATTGATTGTTGAAAATGTTTTTATGGCCAGCATAGTATTAATTGATAATTAATAATAATATCATAATAATCAATTAGGGTTTACAACATTTATGGTGAGTTCATAAAGTAATGGCAATTGAATAGTCCCAATTGTAATGACATGTAATATAGTTAGAATAACACACTAAGTTGGTCCATAATCTAACAAAACAGTGTCTATACACAATGTTATGTGAAATAGCAATATAATTTTCCAACGTGTTTCAAGCGAGCTAATACTTCGTATAGTGAGGGTGACAGTGTTGAATGAGCCATAACATTAGTGCTTTTCAGATTGTCTAGTCTAATGTGAAGGGATTTTCTTTAGTAAAAAATCTAACTCAGGTTGATAATTTATTAGTTTGCCTTTTTTGTTTAATTATTGTAGGGGATATTGGTATACATATACAGCGGGTCTACGAGTGATCTAGAAAAATTACAGTTGCCTGGATACAGAAATATTGCCTGAATCCCTTAAGCTATTTCCTTTTAGGTATCTATGTCCTATATCAAGTTATATTTCCCTAATTCCTCAATTAACTCTACGACAATTCAAAGACAGACAATTCTCAAATAAGGTCAATGGGCTCCTTCTGCATGGATACAGTTAACTTGCTTTTGGATAGGATTGCGGTAACTCCACGAGTTACACCTGTGTGTGATGAGGTCATTCTTCCTCTGCAGCGCAGGCGCCCACTCGCAAACAAAAACCATTTCTTATATGTCGAATTTGGAATGGGAATCTGCGCTGTTTCTTTGTGTACGGCCTAGTCTGCCTGTAAATCACACTCTATAATGTCTTAAATGCGGCTGCGTGGCACCAAAAATAACAATATAATCAATTATTATTATTATTATTTTACTAAGGAGGCTTTATTCCGTTGCGACCGCATGAACACTAACTGGTGCAGGGGGTGACGGTCGGATGTTGAGGTAAGTAACAGTCGGCCACCCGGTGCCGCTGTGACGCTTGGCTGGTGTAGCTAGCTGACTGTAAGTTAACCTTAGCTAAATTATACAATTCCCTCACGCCGTATACGAAAACACCAGTCTATTTCAGTCATCGAATAAAACGAGTACAACGTTTAGTTATATCGACTGACACAGGTAGATGGGGGCGGCCGAGATGTGGATTCAGCCTTCTAACGTTAGGCCAATTTGGTTTGCATGAGGAAGAACCGACCATCTATCTTTGGCAAGCTGGCAAGTCGGCTAGCGGTTGCACCGTTTCTGTCACTGCCTGGGAGCTTTCCAACTGGCATACCGGGCGAACGGGTCCGGTTATGGTAACGTTAACTGCTAATTTTTGTTCACTCAGGGATGGAAACAGGATCTTGAAATGGTAAAGTCGATGGCTTTACATTTTTTTTGTTGCTATAGCAGATATAATTACGAGATAACGCTAGTTTTATGATTATTCAAGGACAGTGTATACGTGGGGAAGTGTAACGTCAGCTCGAGGTGCGTTAACAGTTTAAAAGTTAACATCCGCTAACGTTGGGAATGTGTTCTTATGGATTACGGTAGCTAACAATAGCTAACACGATATTTGCTAACCATTCGCTAGCATGCTAACAAAGAACCTTTGCTCATACTTGCTTTGTAATTGCTGGGTTATTATTTGGAATGTAAATTGAATCACATTCGGTGATTTATTAAATCAGTCGAATTGCCTGTTTTTACAGTGTACTCGTTAATATAATGATATTATTGCGGCCTCCTTTTTAGGCCGTTTCGTAGCTTCGGAGTGGCAGTTTGATTTGATGTTGTAAATGATGATAGGTGAAACAGCCATATATGGAAGATCTTGATGACAATCGGTAACCATATTTTGTCCACCGTCTTGCACGACAAAATAAAACAATATTTGTTGTTTAGTTACGCCACGATAGCATTACATCCGTTACGCCGGCTACATTTGCACAGCATAAAATGTTACTAGTTCCAGCTGCTACTGTTTTAGTCACTGATGACTAGTAAAGGAAACATAATAGTCAGTAATTAATAACCCAGCAAGAACTAATGTTTTGATTTTCACGACATGGTTAGGATTTGAGCTGTTAACGTTGCTTAATCAGTCCAATTATGGTTGTTGCCCTACAGTATTAGTGTCACTATGGCTGGTGGAAAATGCAGGTGGCATACATCAGTGTCACATCGCAACACTTCTTTTGTATCAGTTCTAAGTTTTCTTCTACCAGACTTGTCTTCAGATTCCATAAGTACAAGCATGAGCAGTGGTAAAGTGTCTTTATGCAAGGCACAATAATGGATTTTATAGGGATCCTCCTACCTGACCAGGTTGTCAAAGCCTGGGAGCAAGCATAAAGCATTTTTTATGGAATCCATAGAATCTCCCAAAAAATTTTTTAGTTAAGTTAGTGCAACTTGGTTATGATAAATAAAGTGGATGTGTGGGCCACATAATGTATAGTCAACTAGATACCCCTCTGTTATAGCCATATTTTCTGGGTTTAGTAGAAATTCCTTTAGCCACCACATAACTTAGTTTGGGACAAATCTTATTGACAATTAATGTCGTTAATTTGTCTTGGAAACATAGATTAGACTAATATAAATTTGGATTGATCTTGTTCTGTGTTTACAGCCTAAACATAATGTAACAGCCTACACATTTGCTTTGTGTTCTGTGACTAATCTTTTTGTTTTCTCTTGCAGTGAAACTACTGGAGTCTACGGAGAGTTTCCTTTTGCCTACAGTATAAGTGCGGTGCCTGGAGTAGGCTGGGCCTCTTCTTCCACTTCAAGTGATTCCTTATGCTTGATAGAAGCTGCTCCCTGTGTGCTGCAGGATGGATGGTGTGGATTTAAATAGGCTTGTGTGTCAGCATCAAGGCTCTCTGGTTTGCAACAGTGTTCTATTCTTTTCTATTTACCAGAGAACACCTCCCGTCCCATACATAGACTCTCTCCACTTTATATGTCCCAATTGTCTTTGATCGAAGAAAGACCAATTATAAAAAGCTGCAAAACGTTTTTGTTTTATTAAAACAAACTGCTTATCCGAGTCTGTATGGAGGAAGTGGAAATATTTTAATTCTTCAGTTAAAGTGTATCCGCTTACTCTCACCGTGGGTGGTGGGATGTCGGAAAAGCCAGACGACAAAATGGTGAAGTTCTTGGCTCCCCCTCAGAGGAATGGAAACGGCACCGGGTCTGGTTCAGACACGATGGTCGGTGAACGTCTGCCGTCTGAGGTGAGACGGCGTCACCACACCATGGAGCGGGACCGGTGTAACCCAGAGCACCGCTTTTTTCGCCGCAGTGTCATCAGCGACTCCAATGCTACGGCCTTGGACCTGCCCTTGCCCAGCAAGATCCCTGTCCTTGCATCTCAAAGGTCCCACTTGCATGACGTTGTGTCACACAGATCTCAGACTGCTGCTCAAGATCTACAGGTTTATTCAGGTGTGGCTGTGACCGAGGAGTCTGCGAAGAGCGAGAATAGAGTAAAAGATGAAGTAGTGTCAAAAGTAGATGTGGGAGCTGCAGGGCAGAAGGCAGTGGATCATGATCTTTGTGATGGGGAGGTGGTGGTGGCCGCCTCAGTGCCCAGCCTAGCTACACAAGTGGCATGTCAACCTGGGCCCGAGAGCACCAGTGAGGTGAGGGTGGAACGTGACGGAGAGGAAGAGGGGGAGGACAAGGACTCGGCCAAGGCACGGGCCGAGGCAGAGCAGAGAGAAGCTGAGAAGAAAGTACAAGAAGATATTGAGGAGGCAGAGACCAAGGCAGTGGGAACATCACCAGATGGGCGCTTCCTGAAGTTTGATATCGAAATTGGACGCGGTTCCTTTAAGACGGTCTACAAAGGCTTGGACACTGAAACCACGGTGGAGGTGGCCTGGTGTGAGCTGCAGGTAAGAAACTGAGAAGAGTACTCTTAACAGTAAGCTGTCCTCTTCCTAAGTTAACATGTAGTCTACACAAGTGGTGTTTTCATTCTTTGTTTTAACATTTTGACGATAGTGACTATAAGTCTTCTATAAGATTGACTATAACATATATGGTTAGTTTGTAATGGGTCACAATAGACACACTCACTAGTTTTCTCCCATGTGAAGCACAGCCAGTGTAATTTCCTTCGTTGTTAACTTGCCATTTCCCTTTTGAGATACATGGTTAGGATTTCCCTTTTTGGTTGTTTAATTTTGCTCTTGTCAGCTTAGAACAATAAAGGGTCCCTTTTTTATGCACTGATTTATCTCAAGTTGTGGTTTAATGGTTTCAAATATTTTTGACGATTGCTTTTTAGACAAAGGCAAATTATGTTTAGCTACATCTTCAAAGCTTTGCCAACTACCAGAAGTTATCCAAGGTTATTGGTCTGAAAACCTCTTAAAACAAACCAGTGTGTGTGACTCCTGAATACCTGTTCTCAGGAAATCACCTTAGAGAAGTTTCACAATCACATTGCAATGCAATCTTTTCAGGATGATGGTCAGGTGTCTCATGCTTAATCATAGACTAGCTTTTCGAAGGAAACCTTCACCTTTTTATAATATGTGTGTGTGTAGTGATTGAGCCCATTTCATAGTATGTTTGGATTATGTTCAACATGATTGTTAGGGGTTTAGTGGATATCTTCTGTTTGTTCAATGAGAACAGCAACACAGCTCACAGCAAGGTTTAACCTCATTCACCGTAGCATGTTTGGATTTTCAGTCATATCCTGTCATAAGTGACAGAGGCCTCACATGGCAGGACATAAGCATAGTCACTCATGCGCAGGAACTCTCAGAGCTCTTGTGAGATTGTGAACACGTGCCCCTCCCCCCTCCCCTTGCTCACATGAGGAGAATGTAGCGCATGCTCAGTTCTCCTCTAAAGGTTTGTGTGAATGTAAAATGGGTCAGATTCCTGACGGAGGAATTTGTAGTCTGTGAAGAGAAGAGCAACAGGCCTGGCCTGCCAAGGCCTGCTCCCTTATCTAGCCTTCCAGTTTCTCTCCACCCCACATTTTTGTATATATTACGGTCTTTTTAGTTCACCGCCTCTTCCCCTCCATTTTATCATCTTTTCTTATCTTTTTCTTATACTTTTTTTAAAAAAGTTTTCTCTTTTTTTGCTAATCCTGTTAGTCCAGTATAGCTAATTTCCTCCCCTCTTTATGCTTTTAACACACCTTACTATGCATTTTCATTGAAGTATTGCTTCATGTCAATAAAAATGGCCAAATATTGCCTATAGCCAATAAGTGTCTCCCTGTTTCCCCGCTATAAATGACTAACTAAAGGTCATTTTGAATTTATAGCTATATATACATATGTGATTGCATATTTTCCTTTGTTCTATTGATTAGTATCTTTGAATTTACAGAATGAATGAATACGTGCCTTTGTTTGAAAATATACATCACTGGATTCACATAATGAATTATTCACGTAGAAACATGATAATTGATTTAAAATTATAGGTCAAATGTAGGACACAAAACAGGCTAGTTTAGTGTAACTAAATAGGAACCTAAGAACCGGTGTATTCATATTGAGATTGCCTAAAGCAAATAGTGATGTATAACTGACTTGTATATCATTCATAGTACATCTTTTGGTTTGGGTAACACATCTTTTGGTAGGGAAGAATGTGCAACACTTAATCTTAAACACGTCAGTCCATGAGACTGTTTAGTCTTTTTAGATCCACTCAAGAAGCTTAAATCTCTGCCTCACATGGTTGTTAAAGCTGTCCCATGATCACAGTCGTGTATTCTCTTATAAAAACCATCTGTATGTGAACTGGTCTTGGAGCTGGCCTGTTCATATGCACTAAAGATTATTTATTTCTCATTATGTCTAACCTTCATTTCAGGGCGTCTCTTTCCTTCTAGAACAGTCTGCAGTAATTCAATTAGTTAGTTCGGGGGGGGGGGGGGGGGGGGGGGGGGGGGGGGGGGGGGGGGGGGGGGGGGGG
>JAOEHI010000021.1:4003867-4062640 GCA_025447815.1 Percopsis transmontana
TTTTTCGGGGGGTGGGTTGCCTTCTAGAACTTTGTGCTGTATTTCAATTTTTTTATTCCCCCCCCCCCCCCCCCCCCCCTTTTTTTTGGGTGCATGCATGGTGACGATGGTAGCATTTTCTTTCACAACCACTGTTGATCTCAAGAAGGGATCTATTCAATACTTTACAAGTGGTATTAATGGGATTAAGTGGAATATTAGTATATATAACTATTTACCCCCAGTCGATAAATCCATCCACAACTGTTATTCTTAGTAATCCCTTGGACTAACTCCTTTGATTGGGTTATCTTTTCAGATGGTTATAAAGTAGCCATAAATGACCTATTCAATTATGACTTATCACGTCCTTCACATGGTAATCTATTACTGATCTCTCGTAAAGCCTTTAATAGTAATAGGGTTACTGCTACAAGGTAAATTTCCTCTCAGGGATCAAAGTGTTATCTTTATCTTAAGTTATTGTCCAATAGCTTGATACCTTGTTATTAAAGCTCCAACCTTTTCATATAATTGGCTCTTGCGTTGCAGGCATGTTTGAACAATAAGTGGTCGCAGGGGAAGCACGGGAGGGGGGTTAATTTAGGGGTCTCCCCTGTTCATTTTTCCTGACCGTCTGTTTTCTGGCATGCAGGAAGTGGCAGCCCTAGTATTCTAAAACTCGGGCATTACCTTAATTCTGTTTGATTAACACGCTTAAAGTAGACATGATATTTTTCTTTTTTGTTTTCCAACACTTGTCTGTTGTGTAGTTATGCAGATATTTATTTAAGCCTTCTTTTCTTTGTTTCTTGCACAATTATTCGTATATATTTGCGATATTGAAAATCAAGTGCTCCTCCTTCACAGGCAAACTGTCTCCAGGTTTTTTTCATCTCCGCAGAGGATGTTGAGATTGTTTCTGTCAACCTCACTTAAAACTGCCATTTTTTTTAGCTAAAGTGTTCAGCTTTACATCCTTTTTGTTTTTTTGTATTTCTTGATATTTAAGAGCAGGTTTGATGCTTTTTCCATAGACACTATAGTAGATTTACAAGAACAATTATTTAGACTAGTTTGTGCCTAACTTTCCTTTCTCTCTCTTTGACTGGGACCCAGATCTCAACCACTTTTACCCACAGAGCTGCAACTAGCCCTCAGTGTCATCCTCAGAGCAGGGACCTGACAGAGCCAGCCCTCTGCATGATCAAAGGCCTTTCTCAGTTGGCCTATTTATAGGTTCAATGGGTTATTTATGACGACATTTACCTAGAAATGTTATTTTCCACATTAGCTGTACTAACCAGCTACTGTAGTTTACACTTTGTAGACATTCCAGGTTTTATTTGCTTGTTTAGACTTCCCTTGTCCTAAACAGCAAAGTATTAAGAGAAATGGCACATGGGGAAATATGTTGCATGTAGAAATACTTTAGAGGTTGACCTACTGTAGTTTTGAACCTGTGACACAAGTATTATCCACCTGCTTCTAATTGACAGTGTGGTGTATTAACTTACTGCTCAAAGATAGGTGAAGGAGATAATGTGATTTACTTATTTTTTTCCGAACCCTGAGGTTCCAAACTGCTTGCCAGAGCAGTATTCTGTAGCTCATCTGCTGACTCTGCACAGTGGGTTAAATATTCAAACCAGCAAGGCTTACGCTTTGTTTCACTGTAAATCTTAATAATCTTCTCTATTCCGTGTGCAGGTTAAACCTGTAGTAAACATTTTTCATTAGTAGATGGTAGTGGTCAAAAGTACAGGAGTTCTTTCAAGTTACCCAAGAGGCCTTGCACCTGAGGTGCTCATGTGATCATTTAGTCCATTCTATAATGATGATCTCTTCCCAGGTGATTCATAACTATAAGACATTACTCATTGTCTTTATGAGTAAAGAAACACTGCTATAATGGTTCCATACAATTGCAGCTGTTTGGACATAGGCACGTTGCAGGCTTTATGATAAGATTCTTCACGTGTGTTCAGTGAACTCTGATCTACTAGAGGAGAAAGATTCTCTGTTTTTACTACTCTTTCAGTAGTTTAGCATTGGCTTTGGGAGATTGCCTGGGGTACTAATGAATGTCATGGGACTTAGGTGTGATGCAGCAGTACATGCTGCTTGTCTTCACCGGCAAACGGCTTAACTGTGTGACAAAAATAATTGTTATTAAATCAGATAAATGCCTGGTCCACTGTGTTTAGGATGCTTTCACACCTACCGTGGCCCTATTTTACAAAGTAGGACTTACTGGTTAGTTGGCATTGGCATCTTCAGAATTTGAATTTTATTTGTCACGACGGTGGATCGGTGGTGGGGTACATTGCCATAGTAACTTGCGCTATAAACTAGGGGTGGGTATTGGCAAGGACCTCACGATACGATACATGGCTCACGATACGATTACATCACGATACATTGTGATACAATACATTATTGCGATATATTGCGATATTCCACATAGTTCACTGAAAATGTAAAAACAGAGCTGAAATACCACTCATCTGCTTTATATTTTTAAGGAGCCGCTGTAATTTTGTCAGCTGCATCCATCATATTGCATCCAAATTTCACTCTACAAGAAATGGGGGGCCATCAATTCTAGGCAACTAGCCGTACTGCAACATCTATAGGAACGGAGGTTGTAGTTTACACACTGTTTAAAACGTAAACGTTGGAGAACGTTTTTTTTTTTTAATAGAATCGATTTTTCAGCTGGAAATCAATGTAGAATATTGCGAAAATAAATATTGCGATATATTGCTGTACCTTTTTTTTTTTTTTGTTTGTTTTTTTTAAGCACAGCCCTACTGTAAACCTAACAGGCAGGTTGTGTTCAAGATCACAGATCCATACCAGCTCTTAGACCAGTTATCTTTTTAAAAAAAAGTGCCATTTTAATCCCTGACATACTGAATCCAGTTTTCCCAGCCGGAGCAGTTTATTTTAAATCCGAATAGATTTGCCACATAAGGAAATTGTATTATTTTAGCTTCTATAAAGTGCTGATTCTATTTTTGTTTGTTGCATTGCTTAACATGCTGCCCACAGAGCTGTTGGCCACAGTTGCCTACAATGTTCTGTACACTGTTAGTGTATCCACACAAAGGAAGCCACGCATAATTTATGGTTGATATATAAGGAAAGGTGAAATTATAGCAAAAATGCTCAAATATAACGTTGATAATTTGGATTGAAATAGAGAAACGTGGTTATGATGATATAGTCAACATGGCCTTATTTAAGTCAGAATACAACATAATTGTTGAAGTACAGTACCCTAGAGATCTTTACACCACTCCCTGTTCTGCAAGTGTTATTCTATAGCACATACATGTATTTGTACCCATTTCTTTTTGCAGTGATACTAGTTTTATTTTCCTCTATATTCCTCCTTGACTTTCCGCTGAGAATCTCCAAGGACCAAAACATTTCTTAATTCCACCCCTGTTTTTAATTGTATGGAATAAATCCTTACAAGCAGACTTGAATTTGCTATTTAACTATTCTTGAAGCTGCTATTGGTGCGTTATTACAACAAGTTTGTTTGAATCCATTAGGCAACAAAAGGGCTCTACAAAGGCTCTCAAAAATAGTTTTTGGGTTATAGGGCAGAGTACAGAGTAGGGCATGAGCTCTCATGACTATCACCCCTCAGTCGTCTCCAGGTCAGCCATGTGGCTATGAATGATGCCATGGATGTTTTGCATAACTATTTCCACATGGTGTGTAGAATTTGGAGGGGGGGGATTAAAAGAGAACCACTAGCCTGATGGATCCCTTGAAGTAGCTCAGTCAGTTTAGCACACTCCTTAAAGCTGTAGTACTCATTTTGCTTACATTTTATTTATTGACTAATAATTGTTCCGTTTAATATGTTTAATAAGTGTGAACATACCATTTGATAAAATAGTGCGGTGGTATAAAAATTGTATTGTGTGATCAGATCACATCTTAGCTGCCACCCAAAATTGTGTACATTCAACCTCAAAAGGCCCTAGATGAGGCTACAAGAAACATATTTACCCTTTTCCTTCCTTAGACTAGTTGTCCACTTCCCCCTCAACCTACACACACACACACACACACACGTATCCACAAAAGGGTTGAGTTTCCTGGACAACCTGGCCATTTGCCAGGTCTTTGGCTAAAGGAACATTTTCCTCTGGATTGTGTTGCTAGGACCTTTTACTGTGCTTGTGTACCAGTTGGCTGCTCTATAGTAAAGCCTAGTGCAAATGTAGGTCACGCTAGGAATTTCTCATGCAACTTGATAGGGAAGAAGATGACAACTGTATCCTACCAACATTAGTTACATACTGGAAACCTACACAACAGATGTTATTTCCATTGCAAAGTCCTTTTTTTAGGGGGTAATATATAAGGTGTAAAATCCCTGCTGACAGACAAGGCTATCAGGTTTGGATGGATTTCCCTGATTTGTTATCAACCCCTTGTTGGGCAGACAAATACTATTTAAACTCTAGCCTTTATTCGGCTTGATAACTACAGTGTAATCATTTGGCTTTAGCTCAGTCTTCACATTAGTAATTGTTTGTTGGAAGGATAAAAATGAAAAACCGAATTGTAGTCTCCATTATTCTCTACTTTAGTTGTGCTGAATTCGGTTTGGTGGGAAAATGGGCCAAAGCTACACATTCTTGTGATTTCACAGGCCTACACCAGGCCTCCTTGTGCCCCAGACTGTGTGCACTTTTTTTGTACTGATGTGCAGTGTGCACTAAAGACATTCTATTTATTTTCCTATCATGTTAGTTGAAGGCATTTAAATAAAATTGGAAATCCCTCAATTTAGCTTCTGTTTTGCACAAATTCTAGATGTCTACAGAAAGTAGCATTTTCTTCCTGGTTTTGGATGAACACATTCAGAACTGTCGGTATATTTTTTCCTTCTAACCTCTAATCCTATAGTAGTTGTCCGCAGCTAGACTTGAATGTCTAAAGGATTTAGGATAGCACAGCTGCCACTTTACGCCCACAGGTGTTCCCTCTTTCCTTTTTTGTGTGACATACTAAAACTATTGTCATTCTGTTCCCGACAGGATCGGAAGCTGTCTAAGTCGGAGCGGCAGCGGTTCAAGGAGGAGGCCGGGATGTTGAAGGGACTGCAGCATCCCAACATTGTGCGTTTTTATGACTCCTGGGAGGGCCCCTCTAAAGGCAGGAAATGCATTGTACTGGTCACTGAACTCATGACATCTGGAACCCTCAAAACGTGAGTCTCAAATTAGGTGTATATGTAATACATTCAGTAGATGCACCCTGTGGATGTACTATGCTTGACTACAGCTGTTTAACAAGCTGCATTGTTGTGCAATGCTTGATTATTTAAGCATTATAAAGTTATAATTTTTATTGACACAAAATTATCTTTGTCTATATTGTTTGTAGATATCTGAAACGGTTCAAGGTGATGAAGATTAAAGTCTTGCGGAGCTGGTGCAGACAAATCCTCAAGGGCCTCCACTTTCTACATACTCGTGCTCCTCCCATCATCCACAGGGACCTCAAGTGTGATAACATCTTCATCACAGGCCCCACTGGATCTGTCAAGATAGGGGACCTGGGACTGGCCACTCTTAAGCGAGCATCCTTTGCCAAGAGTGTTATAGGTACGACTCCAAATTCAGGGCTAAAAATAAAACATAATATAAGACATAATATAACAGACTGTATTGAACAATGTTTTTTATTTTATTTTTTTTATTTTTTTTTTCTTTCTTTTGTTTCTCCAAGTGTGTGGTTTAAAAACAGACCACAGTGTTTCATATTGCTCTCAAACCACAGCCCAAATGGAGGCCAGATATAGTTGCACTTTTAGGCAGATAACCGCAAGCCTTCGCATTTAAACAGCAAGTTTGTTAGTTTTGGTCTTTGTGACAGAATTATTTCTGCTCTGTTTCTCGACAAAAGGGGAAAGTTTCTTTTTTTTCAGGCACCTACTGGAAGTAAGTAGCGCCTCAAATTTCACTTATTGTTAAATAAAGATATATATAATACCATTGTCAGGCCTTGTACTTGCAGGCTAACATGGCCAGGGCCAAATGTATGCCCTTGGCCAAATGTATGCCTTGTTCTGGTCTTTGTTCTGTGGTTTGAAAATATGTGGTCTGTTTGCCAATGATGCAGATAATGTTTAACATCTCTTTCTATGGGTTTGCCTCTACAGGTTTTTGCTAGTCTTTGTCTTTCTGTCTTTTTAAAATGTTTCAGGACACCAGAGTCAATTTATTCCCATTTCTGGAAAGTCCCCCCCACTTCTCTTTATCAGCCTTTTTGCCATTCTCCCCCCCCCCTTTTTTTATTTTTTTCTTTCATGTTCTCGGGTATGTTTTTAAAATGTAGGCTCTAGCCTCAGCTGTGCCCCATTCTGCTGTATGGAATGAATAGGGTACTGCTGGTGATTGAGTAAGTATAATCTGTTATGGGCCTGGTAAGTTTGACAGTGTGCTGTGACGCACCTCATTTCAAAAACAACTACATTCAAATAACCTGCTGGGTTTTTCTGTGTAAGACCTGAAATTGAACCCAGAGGATATCAATGATTTGGTTAAAGGCTGATGTACAGATACACACTGCTGACCACAGCAACTAGCTATGGGATCTGCTTCTCTCTGCTTTCGTCATGACATTTTCCTCCACAGGCAAAGGTGACACGGTAAGTCAGACCTCAAAAAGTAAGTGAAATGCTCATGTTATGGTCTGTTGACACAAGTTACTTCCATAGCTAGTATTGTACGTCCGTGTCATTCAAAGATCATTGGCGTGGCATTTGGTCCAATTGCATTCTGGCCTTGGGTATAATTTTCAACCCCATCTCTGGAAAGTTGATACTAAAATGGTGAATATCACTGCTGTAAAGTGTGTTCTGTACATCAATTTTCTTACAGGGTACCTTCTTATGCCAAAAGTGTCAAGGTCTTACACAGACAAACGTGTGCCTATTTCTCTGCAGTCTAACTGAGCCAAGTTTCCCCCTCCCTGTTTTGTTTTCTCTTTTTTTTGCTTTCCTTCCCCTATTCTCACCCTCTCTCTCTCACTCTATTTCTCTTGCTCTTACATTCTACTCTCGCAGGTTCAGCCCCAGGAGACGGCAACAGGGCGGGTCACTCTTCCTCAATCCTCCTCTTCCTCAACCCCTCACGGGTTAGAGTAGCGGAGAGGCACTGGGTTGTGTGAGGGCCCACTAAATGAGTCAGGGAGATCGAGAGTTCTGAATAGTTGTTTTGATTTAAGGTACCCCTGAGTTCATGGCGCCTGAGATGTATGAGGAGAAGTACGACGAGTCAGTGGATGTGTATGCCTTTGGAATGTGCATGCTGGAGATGGCCACCTCAGAGTACCCGTACTCAGAGTGCCAGAACGCTGCACAGATCTACCGCAGAGTCACCAGTGTAAGTCTCCCCTTGTGTTGGCTGCCCTCTCCCGTGTCCACACCCTCTTTACAGAGATGCCGATAGAGTAGTCAGACACCCCCCCACCCCATGTTTCACCTGCACCCTTTACACACCTATACATGTGATAAGATTCGACAAGGGCTTCTACTTCACTGGAGGAATGTTATTCCTGTCACTCCCGTTGTGTTACTTGTTGGCCTCTGCCTTTTGCCCTGTACAATAAACCCATGGGTTTACAATGTCTTCAAGCGAAAACACCCAAGGTAAATTCAGAAGTTGCTTCACCTCTATCTTCATCCAGTCTTTTGTTGCTCTTTCTTTTTGCGCTATGCAAAGCATGTTGGCCAGATGATTGATAAAGGGGTGTGCCTGCATGCTCCTGTTGTTTTTCCTGGCTGCTATCGGAGTTTAGTCACAAGGGCAGCAGGTGATAATCAGAAGCACACATGCAAACCCATACTGGCTCACTCTTGGAATGCATTGTGCGATGCGTATCCTTAGAATTACTCACTCCCAGGGCTTTCTTGAGTACAAACGAGCCTTCAAATCTGCACCAGTATCCTCGACGCCTTATTAAAGGTACACTACTTGAGAGGCAGAGAGTTTGTATTTGTATATGCTGATTAAGAGTCTGACAGTCTAGTAAAACAGATCAGTTCAAGATGCCTTTCTGAACTATTTAATAATTAAGAAATGGAAAATTAAAATGTGGGTGCCGTCTTCCCTCCTCCTAGAACTGTTTTGATTCAGACAGCATTATGCACAGATACAGCAGCAACTAATGGTACAGTATGGTAAACTTCATTGGCTCTTCATATACGGTATACATTATTATAATGAAGAATTTACTACATTCATATTGGTCCAAAAGGCACATGTATGACTAACGGTTGCAAAGACCTGATAAAGGCCAACCTAAACTGGTGTTTGTATTGTAACATATTTGGATCCTTGTGGGCAATTTTACCAAATTGTATATAGACATTCAGCCAACCTGCACGTCGAGGAGTTTCCCTTTTAACAACACACAATAGTAAACCCTCTATCTTAGACTGAGACACATTATATAGGACAGCCAACCTAATTCTCAAGAAACACAAGGTGTTCTGTTGTGATCATCTTCGCTTTGTATATTGTCCACTACTCGTATTGCTTTCTTGTGACTGCTGTTGTATCTGTCAGCCAGGTACCGGTACATAGTTCTGTAGTGCCAGGCAGTCTGCTTCTGTCATCAGCTGTCTCCACCACGGCATCAGGCCCCCACCACTGCATCGGGCCCCCCTCCATTGTCCTACACCCTCTCATGCGCACCGCTTCACACATGTCAGTCTGCCAGCAACATACCTTCTGTTTTTTTTTAGTGTAGATCTCCTTGAAGGAGCCTTGTGGAGGAGCATGAAACACCGGCCTCTCACCAAAATGTCCCCAAAAGGGGAAACCAGATCATGTCAAATAGTCACAGAAAGGGGTTTAAGCATTAACACAGAGAGAGGTATGGGCTAGTATCCAAATGTAATGACAGAAGGTGAGCCATTCCTCATTCTGTGTTCTGTGTTTCCTGTAGGGGGTGAAGCCAGGCAGCTTCGACAAGGTGGCTATTCCTGAAGTGAAAGAGATCATCGAGGGATGCATTCGCCAGAACAAGGACGAGAGGTTATAATATGATGTATAATGTCTATTAGCCGGATCAAGGATTTGTTTCGTTCCCTTTCTCACAGTCTGTCTTTATTCCTTAGGTATTCTATCAAGGACCTTCTGAACCATGCCTTCTTCCAGGAAGAGACAGGTGTACGTGTGGAACTGGCTGAGGAGGATGACGGCGAGATGGAAGCTATCAAGCTGCTGCTGAGAATTGAGGATGTAAAGAAGCTCAAGGGGAAGTACAAAGACAATGAAGCTATTGAGTTTTCCTTTGACCTCCGGAAGGATGTGCCAGAGGATGTAGCTCAAGAAATGGTGATTTTTCTATTTTATTTAAATGCTCCCTTTACACAGTTTTCATATATTTTCCTAGGCAGGTTATATTTGCTAAATGAATGTGTGTGTGTTCCAGGTTGAGTCTGGCTATGTGTGTGAAGGTGATCATAAGACCATGGCCAAGGCCATAAAGGACAGGGTGGCCCTTATCAGTCGCAAGAGAGAACAGCGGGAACAGGTCTGGCACCACAAAGGCACCACATTTTTTCATTTATTCTTTTCCTGTTAAATATTTCATGGTGATCTTTTTAGTCCTACGTTGTTTTAGGATTTGGGATCCGATCGTAGTGCTGTCATAGTAGCCTATTCATAATCTCCTCATGTGCCTTTAAATGAAATGAAGGTCCGAAAGGAGCAGGAGAAGAGGAGGCTGGATGAAGAACAGCAGGCTCAGCAGCCACCTAGCACAGACGCCCCTCAGCCTGCGACATACATCCCACCACAACCAGGCCAACAGCCCATCCAGCAGATGACTCCTCAGCCTGCCTCTCAGCAAGGCCAGACACCGAACTACAACACATCCCAACCAGTCCAACCTGCCCCAGCACAGGCCGTCCCTTACGTCCCCCAGTCTGCAGGGCAGGTCCCCGCTCTAGTGCAAGGCCAGAGTGTGGCTGCCATTCAGCCAGAGTCAGAAGAGCCTGAGGCTGACCAACACCAACAGCAGCCAATACACACTGGAGGTGCTTACCAGTCGACCACATGATGGAATGCTTTCATTGTCAGAGGTGAAGTGCTTTGCAACCAATAATCACGTGTATCCTCTATTCTGCTTCTAGTGGGCCAAATGGTAGACAGACCACCGGGTTCCTCTGTCCTCCAGGAGCTTCCGCCTGTGATGTCATATAGCTCTGTACCCAATCAGCAATTTCAGCCCCAGCTGTCCTATTCTCCGATACAAACTGACCAATTACAACAGCAGATCCCGGTGGTGAGTTACTTGCTGTATAAATAAAAGTAGCCCAAGTTAATTAGGGGGGGTGATTTAAATTTTTTTAAATAATTTACACTTTCCACCCATTGAATTTTTTTAATCGGTTGCATATTTTATCTTGTCTGCATGTCCTGTCCCTTTGTCGTTCCACTGCGGTCCACTAGGTACAGCCCCAGACCACCACAGCTCCAAGCACCCAGCCTGCTCCAGTCGCTCCCCAGCAGGTACATTGACTGCAGGTCTACACCACTCTTCCTTGGGGTTCCTACCTGAATACCATCGGAGTTTGATGGTTCTTTTTCAAACGTCATTCAGTACCTCACTATGGGAAGTGCCTCGTGGTGTGACTAATTGTCTAAAAGAAAGGCGTGGTGTCATTAGAGCTTGTGCGACTTGTTATGCCAACAGGTGCTTCTCTTATTCAGATATGTTACTCAGAGTACCAGGGTTACATCATTTTCTTACATTTCCTTCTTAGGTTTGGTTTTCTTTATTTTTTTTTCCCTCCCTGTCCTCTGCTTTTGCCCTCCTACTCTACTCCCTCTTACTTGTGTTTTTGTTTCTTATAGTACGGAGTTTACTACCAACCATCGCTCCCCCCTCAGGTAGATAAAATGTCCCTTGTGCCTCTTACGTGTTCACACCACCAGCCCACTACTTGTATAAAGTTTTTCAGATAAAGATGGCTTTCACACATGCCTGGTATGCTAGTTTGGTTTTGTTAGGTTTGGAAATATATAGCAAGTTATATATTTTAAGCTTTGTGAGCAACATTCAATGGAAAAGTCTCTAAAAGGTATTATATGCAGTAGTTCAGGGTTACGGCTGTGTAAACATTTGTGCACCTGCTGTAATACCTATTCTGTAATGCTACCTACTGGTTTGCTTTTCATTGAGTTTTGCTATACATTCCAGGTAAGTGAGTTTGGAGATGAGCAATGTAAACGTACTATTTCAACACTGGAGGAATGAAGGGAGGGTTGTAACTCCTTTATTGATTGGTTTGGCCTCTTCTTTTTCTCTGTGCTTTCTCAATTTGTATCTAGATCTCCAACCAACAGGGGGTATTGCCTCCTCAACAGCAGCAGCCAGAGGCCAGCGCAGCTCCTCAGAGCTCCACTGTCGCACAGGCACCACTAGGAAATCACCAGTTACAGGTGATACACACACACACCACCAGTGGCTTTCAAAATAGGTGGTCAGATCCCTCAAGGAGACTCAAACGTGATTTGGATTTTATTTTTTATACATGTTTAGTTTTTTGTTATGAGCATCTTGGAAAGACCAACATCTTGGAAAGACCAACATCTTGGAAAGACCAACATCTTGGAAAGACCAACTGTAGCAAAAAAGGCATAATCAGTCAGAAAGTTTGAAAACAACTGCAGTAGCGCATTTGCTTTAAACATTTCTTTCTTTCTTCCCATATTTTTCTAAAGTATTAGTCTTCTAGTTCTGTACTAATTTCTGTTGCATGGCTATCTACTGTATTTTTTTCTGCCACTCGCCTCTGCATGCTGTTGGTTCCTGCATAACATAAAGTCTTGGCCTAGTGAGCCGAGTCCTGTCCTGTCTCCTCCAGTCAACGCAGAGCATCTATACTTCCTCTATCAGGCAACATGCCTCTCTATTTTGCAGGTACTTGTCAGAGCACAAACCTCTTCCCCAAGCAGTGATGGTCTAATCTCAGCATAGCAGCTTTTACTAGGCAGTGGATGTCTGTAGCTAACCTACATACAAAAAAGAAAAGACAAAAAAAAAACTTGTTTTTGTCCTTTGCCATGGTAATGGCGGGGTTTGATGGGTAGTGTAACAACATTGCAATTTGTTAGCTAGTGATGGCAAGAAAGGTGAAGGGTGCAGTTGGGTTAAACAGGAGTGTAAACCATTGTATCCCTTCTCCCTGATGTTCCCGTCTTAAGCCACTTTAAATATTTAAAGTATTTCAAACCCCTGTAATGCCTTATAGCGTTCATCGTCATGAAAAGCTCCCATTTATGAATATATTGTCTACATTTCAGCCCCCTGTCGGTGTTTCCCAATCGGCACCAGTAGAAACGCCAACAGGAGCTTCCACACTATTGCCACCATCTGTGGAAAGGTATAAAAAAAAAAAAACATGAAACTGTTTCTGTTAAGATCAAGATGGCAGACAACTAATGCATGGCTCAACTCCTCTTACAGTTGCCTGCCAGATGCAACTGCCGGTCTTAGTGATGGGAATGATGGGGTCTCCACGTCTGGAGGTCGCCATGAGGGGCGCTCACTCAAGCGCCACCAGCGGCGGTCTGTGCGTAGCCGGTCCCGCCATGAGAAGAACGGCAAAGCCAAACTGGATGTTCTCAATGTAAGTGGACACGCTTCACGTCGTCGCTGTCTCTGTGAACATGCCTCAACTCTGATGCCCAGGACTAGTGTTCTATGATGGTTCATATGTTTCAGATTTCTAATATGGGAGATAGAGTGGCAGAGTGCCAGCTGGAAACACACAATAAAAAGATGGTGACCTTCAAATTTGACCTTGATGGTGACAATCCAGAGGAAATTGCACAGATCATGGTAATGATGCTTGTTAATTTAGGTGCCAATGACCAAAATGTTATTTTAAGGATTACTTTTAATTGCTGATTAATCCAATTATTTAGTGTTTACTATATCAAATGTTAAGTAGATACTATGCATTCCATTTTATTTTACTTTTTATCACTTTAGACAATGACGTTTCAGCCATTCCCCTAAATTGTTATTAAAGCCATGGTGGTCCATTTTAGACTAACATACAGTCGCTAAGCACTAGAGTCTCAAAAGGATCACCGATATCTGAAATACCATATTTATGTGTTTGCCTAACCACTATCCTATGAGCAAGGTCTACAAATCTATGCCCTTGTTACCCCATCAGGTTGAGAGTGAGTTCATTCTAGAGAGTGAGCGTGAGTCCTTCATCGAGCAAGTTCGTGAAGTCATAGAAATGGCTGATGAGAAAGGAGAGGGCATGAAGGAAGGCTTCACGCAGGTATAATTCTTCTTTCTTCTGCAACTTTGTAGCCCACTACTGGTAACGTTTTAAATATCAATACCTCAATAATACATTTTCCCTCCATAGATGAGTGACCTTCAACAGTTGCCTGAGCTGTGTACTCCTCTAGGACCAGGTAGACAACCTTCCGTCGCACGTACCCAAAAATGCCACCTGTAATAGTATTTTATTCCTGGCCTTTCACTGACTTTTTGCCCTTTTGACCATTCCTCAGGCATTTCTCCCAGTATTGCAACCCAGGTGGTGCACTCGGCAGGGCGTAGATTCATAGTCAGCCCCGTGCCCGAGTCTCGTTTGAGAGAACAGTTCTATGGCCCTCCCTCTGCTAATACGTCCTTTGGAGATGAACCTGCCCCAGGTAGGCATTTTTTATTTAACAAGAGACAAGAATTGTAAATATGTCAAAGAATTGACAGCCCTACAGCTTAGCTTTAAAGTAGTATAGAATAAAACTGCAAGGTTGTTGCTAGTAACAACAGTATGAAGGTATCTCAGATGCAGCTAATGCTTGTTTCCATAATCTATTCTAAATTATTTTGATTCCTGATGCCTTCCTAGCTGCCCCAGTGAGCCTCGGCCTCTCTCTGTCAGCACCATCTGGCGCTCTGCAGCAAGCCTTCAGTGAGATGAGACGATCTCACCTGGAGAGACGCAGTACTTTGTGCCACCCTCCCACCCAGCCTGAACCCAGCGCTGTCCCGTCTGGTCAGGCTGGACTCCCAAACGCTAACACAGTCGTGGCTCCTGCAGAGGCTTCGGCTCCCAGTACCACCACCACCCTGCCAGCGGGGCCTGGGACTTCGATTGCAAGCCCCTCCCCACGTACTTCAACTGGGAGGGTTTCCCCCTCGCCACCATCAGCACAGCCCCAAGCCCCCGCACCTGCCACCAGTGATGCTAGTCCACCGCCTCTGTCTTCCCACCAGACTGTCCCCTCCCAGCCCCCACCAAGTTCTAGCAACCCCCCCTCACTCGTGCCAGTGCCTGGACAACAGCAGCAGCTGGACCCTGTAGCTAGCACTAGTACTACACCCAGTGCACCTACTGCTGCTGCTCCCTCAGAGATCCAGCCTGTTACTACTGCTGCTGCTCCCTCATCCGTCCACGGGGCTCAGCCTGCTCCCTCTCCGTGTCACCCTATCCCCACCTCCGTCCCTGCGTCTCAGCCCTCCGCGCACACACAGACCCCACCCCAGCAGCAGCCAGTGGAGCCAGAGGGGGCAGAGACCCAGAACAAGGCCCCTGGGGGAGATGACATCCATGCCCTGGATAAGAAGCTACGGTCCCTCTTCAAAGACCAGAGCTGCGCCTCCGCTTCCTCAGCAGAGGCCTGTCTTAATGCAGGCACCTCTTCTCCTCCCACTGGGACTACTTCCCCTCCTCCCGGGTCAGCCCTAGTGCCCCCATCCAACCTTCCCCTCTCCTCTGGGGTACCGGCCGCCCTGGGCCCCACATCTACGCCAGGGCAGGGGGTTACCCCCGCTGGACTTGCCCAGACCCCTCCCACCAAATCTAGGGCTCAGGTAGGGGGACCATACAGTGTAATTTTTTTAAATAATTGTATTTTAATTTGGGGATAAAGGCGTTTTCGATGACCATTTACTTTCTCATCGTTTAGACCCTACCTACTGGTTCTGAGCAAGCAAATACCCCTCCCCCAGAGCACATACCACCGATTCCTGGCTCAGCTCAGGTGAGAAGCGCACTGTGTCGCTCAATTAGTCAATGAGGACTAGTCTGTTCATGACAGTGGAAGTTTGAGTCATGTTTGTACAGAATAAAGCTCCAGCTTTTCTGTCTACTCTAATGGATACGCATATTTTTACATCTTGCGTTTTGTTTTGTGTGCTCCTACAGTCTCAGCAACCCCTGGGTAATATGGAAGCCCAGTTGCAGAGAGCTCTGAGTCCAGAGACTGTTCAGGAAGGCAGCAGGGCCCCGGCCCCAACAGCTGACTTCACTCTGGGACGTTTCCAAGTATGTTATTGGTATAACGTAAAAGGACATTGCTATTGTTGATTCAGTCTCAAATGGGTTTCAGTTGATGGCTGTAAATATTGTCTAATCTTTTTGCATAGATCTCTTGGATGAAAATATTTAGGTTCACTAAAATGTTACCCCTTTTCTCCTGGCTAAGGTTTCTGTTGCTGCTGATGGCGCCCCCAGCAGTATCCCAGATGCCTCTTGTGTGGTCTCCTCCTCCTCCCTCACTCCGTTGCCGTCCTCCTCCTCTTCGTCTTCGTCTTCCTCCGCTCTCTCGAGTCCAGAAAATACCCTCCATCGGTCGTGCTCTTTTCCCAAAGGAGTCCAGGGAGGTGACGCTATAGATGGGCCTTCAATCCTCCCCGCTGCACCTTCCAGTCAGCCCACCACTATTGGTCGCTTCCAGGTGTCGAGGAGTGTCTCTGCTGTCACCGAGCCCAACGCCGGCCCCAGCTCCAAAGTGGGCCGATTTTCAGTAACAGGTGACGTTGCATAAAGTTTTTGTTAATAACCTAGGCCTATCATTTTTCACTACAATAAGACATCAACACACCATTGTCTCATTTCCCTTTTAGTGAGCCCAGCTTCAGCAGGAGGCAGCAGTCTCTCCCATGTCTCCATTGTGCAGAACGGGCCCTTAACCACAACCTCGGATCCTCGTAACTCCTGTTACATCAGCAGTGACACTGATGACGACTCAGGCCCCGAGAACGAGGCTTTCCAAAGGGAAGTTAGCCGCCTCAGAGAGAAGTGTGTTTTTTTTTTTTCACATCCTTTTGAGCTATCCACATTTAGCCTAGTGCAGGTTTATTTCTCATCAAAGCATTGTGTAACTATCAAATATTGACCATAACTTTCCCTACCTGACGTAGACATAGGAATGAGATCCAGTTCTTACAGTCTCGGCAGAAAGAGGAAATAGATTCCCTGTTCACCAAGATGGGAAAGCGCCCTCCCGCAGCTGTGCTCTCCCCTGCTGTGGCAATGGCTGGAGGCAGACGCAGGCCTAGAAGCAAGGGTCACAAATCTGTTGGCAATAGTGGACAACTGAGCCCCTTACATTCAGGTTGGCTTCACAAAAGCTTTTTTAAGCCCAAAATACACCACTCGAACATTGGTGAAAACCGGGGGGGCGGCGGCGGCTTAGGTTTTGGTGTGTGGGTGAAGCTTGCTGTAGGCGGGGACAACGGGAGCAGTTGGCAAGTCTTTTATCTTGGAATTACCTGGATTTCTGATTTGGATGGTCAAACCACATTTCTTATGTAAAATGTGGTATGACCATCCAAATCACAGTAATAAACAAAGCACTTTGCCAAAGCTAATAACACAAAATGTACTGTTTCACACATTCATTACAGGCTGAAAATGTATGAACTCTTGTTTTTTAGTAACTACATGTTCAATAAATCTATTTTCTATGCGAATGGGTGGTCCTGCTAAAAGCACAGTAAGGGTGCAGTGTGCAATGCTGATGGAGGCAAAGAAAGAATTCTAGCATTCTAGTATTGTACATGTAGAAATATCTTGAACTTGCTCTGTTTGTGTCCACTATAAAAACATACCGTGCAAAAATAGTGCAGATAGATGTTGAACATTTTGGCAGAAACATGTGATGCTATGTTTGGAGGACAAACAGACTGCAAACCTACACCAAAACCCCATCCCAACTGTGAAGGGTAGAATTACTACAAAACAACAAATACCCAGTTGGCATTGTCTCTTTTGTTCCCGCTATACACCTTAGAATGTTTATCACACATGGCTGTAAGCAGACAGTTTGGCTCAGTGCGACTGCTCTCACCAGGAAAACGCCACCCCCTGTAGCACCCTGACCTGCTACAACACTGGTGCCAGGCAGTTTGGAAAGCTGTTGGGTTGGTGTATTTTGGGCTTTACACACCCATAAGACCTAAGGCACATTCTAAAAAAACATCCTAAAACTTAAGGACTTGCGTGAAAACAACCGCCTAAAACCCGAGGGGAAGGACGCAGATGTCGCTCGGTTTTAAAGGGAGATGTGTGCAAATGTTGCGTCCGGTCTTAATGGGTTAAAAAAATCTTCCTTGTGTTTTATTATAGCCATTGCACATGTATATGTTTGCTTGTTTCTCACATTTTATCGTGCTGGTGTCTTTAGGAGCCTCAACTTCGTCCCAGAGCTCTGATATCCCATCGTTCCCTCCAAAGCATATGTCACCCCCAGCAGCAGAGGCCCCTGAGGCTTCTAACAGAACCTCTTTGCAGCTTAAATTCTCCCCATCCATGCCCAGCCTCAGAACTCCACCCACGGGTACAGTACCAGCCCATTATCCTTGTTCCAATGAACACTGAAAACCTTAATATATTGACTTACTGACACCTCTTACCTTCTCTGAATGTTTAGGAGCAAGTGAGACCAGCTCTGACTATTGTCCAAGCCCCAGTCAAAACGACGGTGAGTCCCAGCCAACAGGAGCTGCTCCTGTCGCACATGTTCAGAAGTGTAAGGGAACCTTCACTGATGACTTGCACCAGTTGGTGGATAACTGGGCCCGGGATGCCATTAGCCTCTCGCAGTGTAAGCGGGGTCCAAAAACTGGTGCACAGGGAGCACTTGGGCACGACGTAAGTCTTTAGTCGCCTCTCAATGGTTGCACGTGGCAACCATCTAGTGAGATGATTTGATTTGCAGTAGACTGTCCTGTTATTTATGGTACCCCATTTTCATTTCTTTCTTCAGGCTATGCCTCCAACCAACATTGGGCGGAAGTTTTCTGCTCCGGGCCACCTCTGCCCCACCCCCCCTACATCTTCCACCTCCACTGCACCCGCTGCCCCTATAGGACCTCGTAAAAGCTCTGTAGGCCCAGTTGCCTCAGGGTTTGGCTATGCCTCTGCCCCTTACAACACCCCTCAGTGGGCAGGCCCCACGGGTCCCTGCCAGGGGAACATGCTTAACCCCACACAGCCCTTAGCCCAATATCAGCCCCCAACCTCTAACTCAGCGCCCCTACCGCAGGGCTATCCCATGGGAACCACCTCAGCCCCTATCAACCCTGGAGGATCCACACTGAGGCCTACGTAGCTCAGTCCTAACCCTGGTTTGTGCTGAGATTGAGGGAAGGACAGTGTCAACAACCATAGGATGAGAACCACTAGCTCTCTTGGAAGGTTTTTGGTTGGTTGTTTTTTTTTTTATTTTTTTTTTTATTTTATTATATTATTATTTTCTACTATAGATTTATTTGACCTTTTGTGGTTCTGTCCTGCCAGGCTGAGTATAAGCTGGCTGGTAAAAAAGAGTGCAATACCCACTTTCAGCACATGGATTACGGATCTCCCCTGCTGGTTGTGGAATGGGCTTTGATTGACAAGCTGTCTGGTTTTGTTCAGTGATAAGACATGGATCCATTGGCATAACCAACAGGCATGGCATCATTCCTGGGAAGAGGACGGGATAAGAGGGTTTCTGAGTGATACCTTCGCGGCCCTGGCCTTAAAGCTAGCACAGAGACAATTGGAGTGATGCCCCTCACACACACCAAACTATACATTCAGTGATTTTGAGTGCATAATGGAATGGTAGGTGAAGCTTTCTTGGAGAGAAAGGGAAGGTTGGGACTTTGAGAAAGTGGAAGTTTAGTCTTGGTGGAAATGGTTAGTTTGTATGAGGTGGTAGAGTCTGAGATGAGCAGAAGCTAGAAACGGAAGGAGATAGTAAGTGAGATAGGATTGGACTTGGAATATATCCCCGTGGTTACCTACTGTACAGTGAAATGCAATAACGGCAATGAGAAGTTATACTGTCCCTTCTAAATGTGGCCTTAACTCCCAAACACGTGTAAACATCGACTTTTGTATATAGACATTTCTTCACTGGGTTATGATTGTATGATGAGCTTTGTTTGTCAGCGAGGAGGTCTGTGTCTTTGTGATTTGAGTTATTACCCATCTGTCCACGCGTTAGTTTTGATATCGTCCATATTTATCTTGCAGTGTGGACATGCTAGTGTAACCCAGTTTCTTTGTGCACTGAATGCAACTAAATCCATAGCGATATTGACTACCATATTGGCTCTGTTTAAGTTGTGGAGGTGTTGCTGCTGTACTTAGCTTGGGTTGGGTGCAACTGGTTCGGGTAATTATTCCACTTAAGTATCCTGGGTTTAATGGTGTGCTCACTACCAACTGTAAATGTTAATAGACTTGAACAGTTCCAGAGACATTAACAAGCATATCATTCAAAAGTGAATCGGCTTTAAAATATTAGAGTAGAGTACTGTTGGTAGATGGTGGGCCTGTTGGAGTCTGAGGTTCAGATGGTGCTTGATGCAGATACACAGGTTGCCAACTGTCAACTATAATAATCTCTACCTATATCCCTATACCATATGCTCTCAAATCACAAGTGTCCAGGTTCTCGCCCTCTGTGGTCTGTTTTTGTAATGTGCGTATTAAATTAAAAACTAAACTAAAAAAAGTTCTTTATGGACCTGTATTCAGCCATCAGATTTTGATGTTGATGTTTCACTGTAATTATAATTAAAGGTTGTTAAACAACATGTAGTTAAAGGAATATAAAAGTGCAATTGCAGGGTTGTCATCATTGGTATTCTCTTAACACAGGAGTAATCCTGAGCTCTTATATTTGACCACCCTGTCCCCTTTTCTATTATGTGTATATCTATCTATATATATATATAATGTGAGGTAAATGGTTTTATGTAATGCTCGAGTCACTATACAGTACTATACGCGTCCCACAACTCACCCAGTACATGCTTACGCACTCTGCCCCGATACATCTGCACAACACTTGAGTGCCTTGCATCCTTGAAACTCCATATCAATCTAGAAGTAACAATGGAGTACTGGTGTAGCTTTGACTGTACTGCAGAACAACAGTTATCATCAAACCTGAAGAACACGCAGTAAACGGATGATCCCATAACTTAACGCGTGGCCAATCAAACCTGGACGGACGTAACCCGCGAGAGCACACATGCTAATTTGGAAATGGTTTTCCAAATATCTTCTAATCATAAGTCTAGAGATTTGTGTCCGGAGTTGTAATCACAGTATTTCATGGCAGAGTGAGCTGTATAAACCTGTAAACGCTGTCATTCTCTATGCTGGCACAGCTTTCTTTTAACACCTCACACACTTGTGCCATTCTCTTTGTGACCCCTTCACCTACTCGTAGATTGGATGATTACTTTTTCTCTAGAGAAAAAAAAAGTTGCTGCAATGCAGAATATGCAATGTTTGAAGTTTTATAGGGACTATGGGGTAATGGAAAATACTTGCATGCTGATGAGGGTTGTTACTGACAAACATTTTTAATATTGCAATATAGACCCTGGTTTTGCTTCCGCCCCCCCACCCCCAGATTTGACTACCTTATCTGAACTGACAGAGGCACACCTTATTTCAACCTTTTACTGTATCAGCATATTAATTCTGCATGCTAGCTTTACTGGGTTTTAAATCTTACAACTTAGAACCAACTCACAACCTACCACTGTACAGCACAAGCTTACAGCAAAGATAATATCCACGTGCTAAGCTCTTATCAGTAACTGTCATTATTTCTCTGTCAATGAGGCGGATGACATTTATCTATTACAATTTCTAATCCCTCTTAACTTTCTGTGACTCTGTGCTTTTGTTTTGTGTATGTTTTTCACACTGTAAAAATGTAAAATTAAAAGCTCAAATCGGATTGGTCAATTTTCTCCAGGATGAGTTTTAAGCAATGTGTAGTATTTTGATTGAATTTGGCTACTAGAGAATGATCAGAGAAGGACTCCTTCAAAACATGGGCCAATATGGCTGTACAAGGAATCACTTTATTTCTAAAGAAATCTCCCACATGTCTGGAACATTTAATGGTTCATTAAGTAATTAATATAATTCACAAGTCAATTTTTTGTACAAAATTGATTCAATTTTTTACAAAACCAGACATTTGGCATATTGCAGCAACATTACCTTGAAACAAACTTGAGTATGTGTAAATTAAAATAAATACGGGGGGGGCTAAAATTGTAAAACCAAGACAAATTGCATTAAGGTTTTGCAGGAGACAGCATCATAGGACAAGTGTTCAAGTTTCCAGCTTCCGTTTCTTCATGCACTGCCCTGGTCGGTATGGGCTGTGATGTTCACCTGAAAGCGATAAGAAAACCTAAAGATTAATGTAAGAATAAGACACAGAATTCTGCAAATGGGTCCACTTAAAAACACAGCTGCCTCCTGTAATGACACACCTGACCTCGCCTGGTGCTGGTTTGGATATTGGGCTCTGTACTGAGAGGTGGTGCCCTCCTGTACCCGGCTGTACGACGGGGCTTCATATTGAGGTCTACCCGGGGGTCTCAGGGAGCCAGGTGGGCTCCTCTGAGGAGTTTTACTGCGTGTCTGCATGCGGTGATTCCCAGGTGTGCTAGGGCCTTTCAGGGGATGGCTTTCTGCTGGGGCGTCCAACTCAATCCCATCTAGTGTGAAGTCCCATAGCTCAGGATCATCTGCAGAAGAAAACAAAAGTGGCTGGTAACGGTTGGGTCAAGTGATATTTTGAGCCCTCTGGTGGTGATCAAGAGTACCTGCTAAATAGTCATCTTTGTTTCGAGCTTCTGTGTGTCCACTAGGGGTGCTGCGTTTAAATGCCAGTTCCTGCGCCTTGATAGGATTTATGTGGCCTAGAAAAAGAGATACCAAGTGACATTTGAAAACGCAGAACAGCATGGATTGAACCAGTGGCCTATTTTAGGGAACTGTGTCCCCCTAACTTACTTTAGCCCCCACCTAAATAATGTTTAAGCAATTAGTTTTATCAAAGAAGTTAAAAGTTACATTGTTATTTTCCAATAAGATAAATACCCTATAAACTAATATTGAAATACATTATTTAATTTCCTCAAAGCAATATAAGCATTGCTTTCACACAAAATGTATTGACTACGCCTAGTTGGTCAAAATAGATTATATTCATTTTCTGTTGAATATTACTTTCACGTGCACCCATGTCCGATGTGTAAACCTTTGCATGCAAAATAGAACAACCAAACATGTCACATACGAAATTGCAGTGATGCCATTTGTTATGTCAAATTGATACTTTCAATTCACTTGCATAAAAAAAATATTTATTTTCTCACGTTTTAAAGCAAACCAATATACTGACGAAAATTTTTATATTTTTAATTTTCTCACGTTTTAAAGCAAACCAATATACTGACATTTCCATGTATAAAAATGTCCATGACCGAGAATATTTTCTGAATCTAAAATGGCTTAGCGTGCCAGAGAACATGAGCTTGCTCACCCCACAAGTTCAAGCATGAATGGGGGGCAGGATAGTCTAGTGGTCTAGGCGTTGGACTCCTAGCCATAAGGTCGTGGGTTCGAGCCCCAGAGTCGGCCTACCTGTAAGCATCCTTGAGCAAGATGCCTAACCCCTACCTGCTCCATGTAATAGCACCATGTAATTGTAAGCCTTGGATAAAAGCGTCTGCTAAATGATTAAATTATAATTATGAATGAAAGCATTTCAGATGATATGAAAGGCTCCTTTCAGTTTTTCAGAGCAACAAAGTGAGTTAAAATTAGAGATAATTCAATGTGTGTGTGTCTGTGTATGGCTTAGCCTCCATAAATATATATCTCAGGTGATGCCTCTGCATTTATATGCTCTAATTTTAAAGAAAACAGAGGAAGAAAGCAAATCCATTTTGATAAATAACATTACCCCCATTGGAGGCCTGTCCAGTGGCAGTCTCCGGTGCTTCAGACTTAAATTTATATTGACCCTGGCCCTGCTCCAGCTTCTTCGCTTCCATCTCTTCCCGGAACTTCTTTTGGAGCTGCTGTTGCCTGAGCTTTCTCAGCTGTTTTGGGTCCGTGTGTCCTTCAGACTGGCCAACGTCCAGGTCCGAGTCTCTCAGAGGCCTGTGGAGATCCGGAGCAGAAAGTTGAAAGGGGACACAAGATAAGGGTGAGAATGACAGCGGTGAGAATAAACCAGCATAGGTACAGTCCAAACAGAAAGAAACTAGTTCCATGAATGGCCCACTGATAGACAGGCAGCCCTGCTTACCTGAGGCCAACATTTTCATTGCTCATGTCTTTCTCAGCTATTGAGAGGACAGGTTCCGCTTCAGGGTGGGCATTGGGGGTTTGTAAAAGAGGGGTTGAGGCTTCTGTTCCACTGCCCTGGCCATCTGAATGGTTCTGGTTGAGAATTTTAGGCTCTAATGGGTGTCTAATAGAACCCATTGCAGTAGTAGGCTTGTCATCGTGTGCGAGGCTTGAGAACCGTGCTTTCTCCACTAGGGGCTCATTGTCAGAGCGCTTGGTCTGGGCAGGGTCCAGGGGGGGTGCAGGCTGTGTGACAGAGTGATAAAGACAGAGGGACGTTTATTGTCAAGGTGATATACAACGGCAACAGAATGATATAGCAACCAAACACATGTCTGACCTGTTTGGGGATCTTGTTAATGGCTATGAGGTACTCCTTATTCAGGATGCAGTTGCCAAGGGCATTGCCAAAACATCTAGACAAGACAAAGTTCATACTTTAGTAAACACACTTGATATACACACAAAATATACTATATATTTAAATAAATATATTTACACACACACAAACACACACACACACACACACACTTTATCATTATTAAGCATAGTAGCAGTTATTTTCCAACAAGCACAGCAGACAAAACATTAAGAATTTCATGTGATTATGTGTAAGCCTGTACTTCAGTGCTCTCTTCATTCCATCGGTGACAGCCTCCTTTCTGGCTTTTTCCAGTGACAAAGCTTTAGACTTCAGTCCCTCACTGACACCATAGCCCACATCCTCATGAAAGGACCCATCCTGGAGGACAACACAATTTTGTTCATTGACTTTCAGATTAGAAATTTAACATTCATATCAACAAGGTTTAAAAATGTATCCCAGGAAGTGGATTGGTTCTCAGGTTAAATGAAGAGGAATGCAATGCTCAACAATGTGAGCAAGCATTTCTTCTCTGCATGTCCGATGTAAAGCTTTCGCACAGATTAATGCTTGCAGACAAAACTTTAGCAAAACCCGCTGTTGTTTTACATATTGAGTCACAGATGTCTAACTAACCTTCAACTGCACTCGGACAAATGCACTGACACCAACATAGAACTTCCCATTGATGAGGTCTACAAAGTCTGTAGGGGCCAAACACAGTCCATATTAACATAGCTGTCTCAAAGTGACAAGGCACAAACAATGTGATGATCAGTGGTGCCTACCAACATTTTGCTGGGTGATAGAATGGGACCAGCCATTATATCCAAACATCTCATTAGCTAAACTGATTACACGATGCCCTTCAATATAGCACACCTATAAGGGTAATGAAAACACATATTATTTATGTCCAAGTATGTCTACAATTTTCTTGAGATAGAAACTTAAATATAGAGATAGACTTGCCTTCTGCCCTCCTCCAGCCATTCTGGAACTGATATACTCTGGTCCCAGCTTCTGCCGCAGAGCATTCTGGACAGCTTGGTACTCTTCAGCTGTGTAATTAAACTTTATACAGAATCACAAAGAATTAGTCAGCTATCTAGCCTATATATTGCCTATATTGATAAAGCAGCCGGTTAAGTTACCTCTTTGTAACATAGCCAACACAAACTTGAGATCATATGTCTACACGGGTTGCAAAAAACAAAACACAGCGTCAATAATTTAGCAAAGTAAATGTAAGACTACAGAGTAGAGAATTTTTACAAATATACCCACTTGTCCAAAACACCTGGATGCCCGGGGACCCCGCTCCTCCTCTGTATCATGATGCATAGTTGCTTTCGCCCTTTCCTAACTAAAGTAAACGAACCACACTTGAAATTAAGTTGCCAGTATGGTAGGCTAGTTTATGGTCACACTTCTCATATGTCAAGATGTTACATAAGCCCTTTGGTCCACCAAAATTTTAAATGTAAATATTTACAACTACGGTCATAATCACCCAACTGCAGTGAAAACGATCAACCGTTTTTAATGTTACCAACGAGGTTAGCAAGATACCGTAGCGTCTCATATAACATCCTTGATGCTATAACAAACTAGCACATATGTTAGTGGCGTACGCATTATGCAATAGCCTAATTGAACTCCCACAGTATTTTAGCAAACACTCCTGCAATGGTTAAACCATAATTTAATAAACGTTACCGCTGAGTTGCTTTAAAGATGTGTTTTAGTCCTAAAATATGAAGCTCTCTACCATACGCACATAGACTTCCCGCTTTCGTTTGTATGGCATACAGGACAAGGGTGGAGCTTAGACGTCATCAATTCCGCTCTTTGCAGAATGTGCGCTTTTTTTTCTTTATGGGCAATGCTGTAGGCTACTTATGTAGGCCATATGTTGTTATTATTTCAGCATTTTCTGCGAACATCGAAGTATCATTCGAAGTGCAAATAATATATCTGCTCTGGCAAATATCTGGAAGATATATTAAGGCATTTTTTTACATACGCAGCTATTGACGAGGATTATATACCGAGCTCACCCTTAAGTAGGATAATATGGAACCACGTTGTTAGTGACGGGGACAAAATAATGTAAGAAGCCCGTGCATAAAACGTGCCTTGTTATACAAAGGTTAATTAAAGCATTTATGATATCATTTATAGTCAAACTACATATATACATAATATGTATTTATATGTTTATAACAGGCGAGATTATAGTATTTCTTTTTTAAACTACAGATAGCATGGCCTGGATCATTATCCAATATTTGTTTTTGAATGTGTAGCCAGACATATTTTATGGTAGGCTATTTCGCAACGCTATAGTGTGCTAACAGTATGCTATATCTGAGCTGTTCGTGTTCAAAAATGTATATCGAAATTACTAAAGTCTGATGTATTATGTAAAGAACCTATGATTTACATTTAAAGTCATGGGTAAGGATTTTACGGGTAGAACTATTTTATTTTTAATTGTTAATGAATGTTATTCGTGTATTCATGTTATCGATATTCGTGTCACCCTGGACGTCTGTCTGGAACACACCTGAAGTGAACTGAAAAATTACCCTCATGCTACAACTGAAAATTAAATTTTAATTTTAGGCATAAGCCTACATTGGCCTCATTGGTTTTACTTCACTACGCATTTTGCACCATTATGAAAGTTTCTAGGGACATGGAATGGAGTGAACCACGGTTTAGGCTTTTAAGTTATTTATTTATTTATTTATTTAAGATAGGCCTACTCTTGTGTTTGAGCATTTACTATGTTATATGTGTTCCTTCCTGTAGACCTACATACACCTTTAATCTGAATTTATGCAGCTTTTTAACATGACTAATAGTGAACGCACTATCATGATAATGGCACTGTAATAAGTTCTCTCAAGGAGGTGACTTTGACTTAATGAATTAGGAGGCGGTGTCACAATATGTTCGTCCTATGCCTATCCCGTTTCTCGGGCTGACGCTGCGTTAGAGTGCCTTACTGTTGTTATGAACGTTGGACGATATCAGCGCTGGGTGTTTTTCCTTCTCTATATCTCTTGGCAAGATACTACGGTCCGCGTGCACGCGCGCTTGTAGTCGCAAGCACACAGTCTGCACAGGTCTACACAGGTTTGCCTCGTCAAAACAACATGGGGGCGAGCATGCGGTGCGTGGCTCATGAATGACTCTCTAACCATAGGAGGATCTCCTCATCCTATAACTGCTCCCTGATGCGCCTTCGATCAGACAGGGTGGCCTATAGAGGGATACGATAGAGAGGTCTGCTGCTGGTTACCCAAAGCAAAGAGGCTATATTTCTATATCATCAATAGATTTCATTCCTCCAAAAACAGCTCGACTGCATAGAAACGGTAAGTAGACTGGGCTATACAGTGGGCGGCGCGAGAGCTGCGAATGGCAACTTTGTAACCATTATTATTTAGAAGGTATTTGCGGACTTGATCGTGTAGCATCGTGTAGCCTATGTTAAAAAGTCTGTTTTCGCGCACGACGAGGTTAATATCCGCCTCGTTTATACAGGCTACATCCCACTTTGCATTATTCTGTAGTGCAGACACAAAAACATCCACGTACGCACGATGCTCTATAGGCTACGTTACCCCGACTACTCTGTTGATTAAACGTGGATTGTTTTTCTGTAGAACCTATGTTATCTGATGGAAAACAAATGGGATTGGATAAAAAGTGGGCTACATAGTATAGGCCGAACGCATTATAATCTAATAGAATGGAAAAAGAGATGGTATACGGGTAGGCCTATCAATTTGACTGTGGAGCATTTTATAATGCCAGAATAGGAACAAAAGCAGAGTGCCCAGACTGGCGTGGCATTTCGCCCAGACAGTGTGTACTATGCCTCTGTCAGACAGACAGACAGTCACGCACGCTGTCTGTTATTTTAGTCTCTGCCTCTCCTTGTGTGTGATGTCTGTGCTTGAGAGTGTGATGTAAAGATATTTAAACGAAATCGTCGACTATATGATAACGTAGATGCCAGTTTAACAATGACACTGTCTTGAAGAGTGCCAGTGAAGATGCCTTCTTTGTTGATTTGGTTGTCACTCATATCGCAGACTGCTGTTCTCCTCTATGCCCAGCTGATGGTGCACTTTTAATGTGTCTATGGGGAGACACCCAAATAAAACGTTTCCATATTTCATGATGAGAATCATTGCTTCGAGACCTCAACCGTTGGGGTGAATTAAGAACATTTCAGTAGTTCTCGGAAGAAGGAGGGCGCTTCGGTTGGAGACGGAATGATTGCAAAACGCTTTAAAATGTGTTGAAATAAGTGTTGCTAACTGTCAAAGTCAGAAACATTAAACATCAATATAAACGAGTATAGAGGGAAAGGTAGTGCAGTATTGATAATTTGATTTCAACAATGGGCTCTGGGGACATTAAGTTCTAGCCTATATTCTTGTTTTCAACCTGTCTCTCTTTTATATTATTATTGTTTCAGGTTAGGACATCAGTGATTACTCATACTGCAATGTCATAATGAAGTTATTATACAATAAATTACAGACTTAATGGTTAATCTTAATCTATGCATTTTAACTTTAGTATATACATCTCCATACCATTTCCTCTTGTTGACAGATGCTTGATGGACTCAGGAGGAGGCATGGCTCGCGCCCTTCCCCCCGACCCCTGTCACTCAACTTCACAACCTTTACAGCCCCTCCCCCAAGCCCAGACATGGACAGCAGCGATCATCCAATCAGGAGGTAAGCATCAGGGGATTAACAATTCAAAATCAAACAAACAAGAAAGTGTATGAAATTTGTAGCAAAGCCTAACGTGACAGCCATTTCTTGTCCCTATGTTTAATTAAATAGCAGAATATTTATAGAATATCTGATTGTCTTGTTATGTTATATAGTATTGATGTTTCTGTGTGTCTGTATGTGTGTGTGTGTGTGAGTGTGTGTGTGAGTGTGTTTGTTTATTGATGTATTACACCAATGTATATACAGGTCCATCCATTTTTTGTCTTAGTATTTATGTGGGTGTTGAAATGGTCCATTGTTTATTGCATTCATGTCGGCAGACTTTCTCGACCTTCGGTTTTGAACACATCATCTCTTGCTTTTGCCCACAAGTCTCACAGCAACCCCAACTATATAACCAGTATTACTGTTACTGGTTTAGGCAACAGTAAATTTGTTATTTGTTTACAAATGTGCCATAAGCAAACAGCAATAACCAATTGTGCTGCAATTTTATAAGGCTCCCCCCACCACATACACACACATGCACTGGACATAAATGAGACAAGTCATATGTCCGAATTGGTGGATGGACATTGTACTACTCTCTCACATGGAAAAGCAGGAAAATGGTCTGTATTGTCACCGTTTCCTGTCCCTGTTTTTGCTGTCAAATGGCCCTAGAGCTTCCTCCTCAGCCCGGACTGTATAGTGACAAGCACAGCAGCTACATTAGCAGCCGGTCTGCCCCGCAATTCCCCCCTGCATCTGTGTCTCGCATGCATTGTTCCTGTCAATGCCTGTATTGTATCACAGGAGCGCGGGGGCATGCAGCATCAGTGGATGTGCTATTGTTTTAGAACAGTGACACCATGGCCCACCTCTGGGCTTGGCTCCGCCCACCCTTGTCTTGACACTCTTTCTAGCTTCTCTCTCTGGTGTCGGGCTTCATTCTGTCCTACTTCTCCTTTTCTGTCACCGGCTCCCTCTCTGTGCTCTCCCCGTGTCTTCACGGCTCTGTCTTCCTCTCTTTTTCTTACACACACACACACACACACACACACATTCTGAGCTTCTTTTCTCTTCTTCCCTTAAGCTATCTTCTTGTGTTCCCTTATATATGTGGCAGACTGGCCCTGACCTCCTTATTCTGTCAGGTACTTAGTGCATTCTTTTGCTCTCTCTCTCTCTCTCTCCCTCTCTCTCTCTCTCTCTCTCTCTCTCTCTCTCTCTCTCTCTCTCTCTCTCTCTGCTGCCCTCTGTGCCATGAGAACTCTGCACAGGTTGAAGTTGATGAGCTCCCCCAGCCTCAGCGAGCTAGGGAAGGGCGACAAGGCCTCGCCCGAGGAGAGGGGAGACAAGCAGAAGAGAGCAGGAGCCAACGCCACCTGGAACAGGTACGCGGGACTTTTCTTTGTCACGTTTTAAATGTGTGTAAAGTTTGTGAATGCAAATGTATGTCATGTTGGCTATTTTGTATCTGTGGCTTTGCAGCATCCACAACGCTGTCATAGCAGTCTTCCAGAAGAAAGGCTTGGCAGATAACGAACTGTACACCCTCAATGAAGGTGTCCGGTAAGTAGGGTAGGCACAAACACACACACACACACACACGATCACACTCATACAGATACAGAACAAAAATGTATTATAGGAAATGGGGGCAATTCATTTCAATGAAACCTGCTCAGCCAGTGCATACGACAGAGAGCACTTCTTCCGACTTCCATCAGACTTCATTGTGTTCATCTCGCTGAGTCTAATATAAGAAAAATTGTTTTTTAACAAGTTAGCAAGGAGGCATGTGTTCTCTATGGGACATCAATGAGGAATAGGCTTATTGGGTAAAACAGCATTTGGCTGTAGTACCAGCGTTGGCCACCATGCCAGATAAGAAGAAAGCCTCGCGCCCCTCCCCTGGGGACTTGATACAGATGCAGCCACCCTACACAAATATGGATTCATTATACAAAAACACTGATGTTCCTATTTTAGACACTTGACTTTTTGCTCAAACTAGCATAAACGTGACCTCTGTACGCAGATGTGACTGGATGTCTGTTTTCATCTGAATGGGTCTGATTGTGGGTTAATGCTTGTGGGAATGGAGAGTCATATGGGCACGCCAGATATCACTTTATCTCTCTAGACCAGACATTAGACCCAGCTCCTCTATCATATCAACCTATTTGCTCTGTAAACAGATAAACCAAAGGGAAAAACAACAAACATCAGAGACCTACAAATGAGAAACAATTTGTTTTTCCTCAACTGACTCCTTAAGTAAGGAATTGATCCACAATGACCATCTGATAGGTAATCAGTGTAAAAGAGTTAAAAATTGAAATTAAATATCTTATCTTTGATGACCCAGGCATCTATTGAAGACTGAGCTGGGGTCCTTCTTCACAGAGTACCTTCAGGTAAATGAGACCTTTGTTATTGGGTAAAACAGAATTAAGGATTATTGTTAAAGACAAAGGCCGTGATTTACTAGAAAGTGAAATAATGGTGTTTGGAGAGGAATAATTTGACCCACTGTTTTCTATTTTTGAGGGTATATTAATAAATAATCTCAGTTGAATTTAACATTTTTAATGGATTATTCCCACAAGTATACATTTTTTTTAAATGTAATCTCTGCTTATCTTTTGAAAAAAAGTAGACATGCAGTGTGTCATTTATGTTTAGTGAGGGAATGTGAAGGAGAAGCATGTTTGAAAGGGGGTCACATCAATCTCTTTAAATAATATCTAGATTACATTGCTGGACAGTAGGCATTATGGTGACGTCTTCTGGATAAAATAAAAGCAATTATTCTTGTGGGAAGTTTGTACCTGCTCCCTCATGCTAAAGAGTATTTGCAATTATTGTGCCAACGTCTACCCTCAAGCTTAGTAGATTCTGATGCAAAGTGCTCATGCTGCCACACTGCATGAAGATGTAATGTCCAGCCTTTGTTATGTTGATAGTGCATGTGATGTTGCTGACCTCCATTTATTGTATCTTACAGAACCAACTTCTGACAAAAGGAATGGTGATTCTTCGAGACAAAATAAGGTTCTATGAAGGTATGGCTGGCTCAGAGTGTACACGACAAATCAACCTTCTCTCTGTTTATTCTGCATTGCTGATCTAATGTTGTTACAGGTCAGAAATTACTAGACTCTCTGGCAGAGACCTGGGACTTCTTCTTCTGTGATGTTCTCTCGATGCTGCAGGCCATCTTCCATCCCGTCCAGGTAGTGTATAGCCAACACCCTCTCGCTGTAGCTGTCTTCTATTGACACTAGTGTTTGATACTGATTCTCATTGTGGTCCACCGTCCAGGGAAAGGAGCCCTCTGTGAGACAGCTGGCCCTGCTCCACTTCCGCAACACAATAGTCCTTAGTGTGAAGCTGGAAGATGCCCTATATCGACCACGTGCTCGCGTGCCCCCCTCTGTTACACAGATGCTGCTCATTCTGCAGGTAGGACCACCACAAGGCAATGATGACTGACTGACTCACTGACTCTTTACGCACTTATGGACTATGCTCCTTTGTCCGCCCCTCTTACAGGGGGTCCACGAGCCACGTGTTGCGAATGAGGACTATCTCAGACTGGAGTCCCTTGTGCAAAGAGTGGTCTCCCCTTACCTGGGCACCCATGGACTCTATTCTGAAGATGGAAGTGAGGCCCAGTGCTGCGTGTTGGGTAAGCTATGTGGAGACAGAGAGTCGGGCGTACATTATGATTAAGCCGAGCAACCGAGAAATTAATGCACGTGTCCGTCTATATGTGTCGCACTGATGCACATACTGTCTTTCCACTTTGCTTCATGTTCTACAGAAAAACGTTTACAGTGGTGTTGGCCCAAGCCTGTGGATCAGCCATCCAAAAACCCAGTGGTTCGATCTAAAAGTTACAATATCCCTCTTCTGCTGACACCGGTGGCTGAATATGATCCGGATGCCACTTCTGTCAGCAGTGGAGGCATTCGACGACACTCTGCTTGTGAGATAACATCTTGCTTAGAGGAACAAGGAATAGCCTACACCGAGTTGTCCTCTGGAACTGAGCTATCCAGTTCCTCGACCAGCAGGCTCTGCGTGGGCTCTCAGTTCAATGGTACTGTTTCATAAGGATTTCGGTTTAATTTTCTCATAATGTTCTCGTTATGAATAAAATGGAACGAAGCCAGAACTAAACATAGTTCTCAACAGTTTAGATGCAGATACTATACTAGCATTCGTCTTGGTTGGTTCAGTTAGAGCAATAAAACCAAATACCTTCTTTTACAGGGATTGTACAAGGAGGAGCAAATACTCTGGAATTGCCTCCTCTCTCTTCCAACATCCTTTCCCTGCATTCAGCAGGACCCCTCCACGGAACTGAGGCAACAACAACATTAACGGATCTTAGTAAAGGCACATCCTCCCCACCTGTAAGTGGATCATCCAGCCCAGAAACCATAATTGGACAAGTACTGGAGTCTGCAGATTCAGATTCAGATGGCATATTCATTGATTTTCCAGCCCACTCCTCAGAGGCTATGGGATACGGCCAGGAGGGCAGGCAGAGCACTGTTTAGATTGTTTTACAGAACGATGGTGGAGCCAGATCAGACCATCCATGTGCACTTGGGTCTGGATATTCATATTCAGAGATAATGATTCAATTATCTTAAAAGTATGTTCAATGTGTATTCCATAGTACAGATAACACGGCATTCGAGTGTATTCTATGCCTCTGCTGAGGATAATCTACCATTTAATCACATCAGCTGCATTTGTGTGTATGCATTACGCATTTCCTAGAAGATTGTGTTTTTAACAGTGCTGTCTACTGATTGACAGCAGTAACACAATTTACTGTTCACTTAATACTTTGTCTTAAATGTGGACTGGTAAATTGTTTACATTTTTAATTCTATTGCTCTAAAGTCACAGAGCAAATGTGAAGACTTCTATTTTACCCGTTGGTCTGTAGTATACTTTAAAGGGTGTTGGCTGGAAAGTGACTGTTTACATTTGAAAAGGAAGTGATGATTTTCACTGAATGTTGTGTTGTGCACTGTACTTTGTGACACCACTTTCCAAAAAAGTGTGTTGTCATTTTTTAGGACAGCTAGATATTGTGAAGTGAGCTTTTAACTTAAATGAATTAAGATTTTGATAAGGGCTTTTTAACTGATGATTTTTCAATGATGTTTTACCTCAGATGTTTTGTACTTTACTTTTTTGACAATCTATGAGGATTTATTCAAGGTTATAATTTCTATTAATTTGTTATACAAAACCATTAAATTTTAAATAAATACATTTGAATAACACAGAATTCATGATGTTTCTCACTTTCTTAAGCAAGTGGACTAGTTCAATGGCCAAAAGATATTGTTTACCATTAAGCAGTATCCTATAAAATACTAATCTCTGAACCCATCTGTCTTTGTCTATGATATTCTGGGGGCAAGGGCCAAAATTTCTGGTGTCTGGTCATTGTTTACAGTCTGATTAGCAACTAGAGAGCGAGAATGGAGTTGAGTTTAGTTCGGCTAATCTGTATAAACAGATATGCATATGAATGCAGATAAATCTTTAATAATAATGAAAAAACGAATATATATCGTCGTTAGACGATAGCCGATTTTCGACTGCATTTCGAGTATTTCGGCCAATGTGTTCCGCCTTTTTTGCTCTTCACAGGGACTGTTTACCTGCATGATGCAACCAAAGCCCGCTCAAACGTTATAGGCCAATACTACTTGGACTACAAACGGAAACAAGGGGCATCATTCAATCTAAAAACGTGCACCGTTTTTCTACGGTTTCCGGGTTAAACGATATGTTTCCTAGAAACGGTGTGAAACGGTGTTCAACGTGCTGTGAGGTACGTTTTCTCTCGTTTGGTGGGTATGTCAGTCAGTGACCACCCCGCATAGCGTGGGCACACTCCCCTATTTCCGTTTCAAGATACGTTTTGCTACGTTTGTCAGGGCTGAACGTGGCCCATGACGCTTCCGATACCAGAATCTTGTGCTGTTCTCTACAGATTCTGTATTCATATGCAGATAGCCTATCTGTTTATAGATATTAATAAAACACTGATGTATAGTGTTATAGCATACCGTCAGATAATTTCCCAAAGAAACTGGTTTATCCTACAAAATATTAACTAGATTATTTATCGGACTGCTGTATGGGGTACAAGAATAGTGGGTAGAACCAAAGAACAATTTAGGTAGGCTATAACCATAACTGTATACAACCCGTGCTTTTATTTTAAAAACAACACACCGGAAGTTTTTTGTTAGGTTCAATGATACGTCACACATTGACTGTTCATGCTGCTTTCTTTGCTAAAAACAAATTAAATTATTCGTGGACGTCGTGGCATTTCTTTAATGTTGGGTTGTATATAGACCGCTGTTTTTGTTTTACATCGCAGCGGGTCCAGTGAACGTGGTATGAAATCTATCAAGAGTCATTTGTTTTACTTGTTAATCGTAGTAAGACAACGTTAGCTAGTACAAAGTTCCTGTGGCTTTAACTTATGTGTATCAACATCGCCGTAGTTTTAGTAAAAGTGTTGCATTAAACTTAATAATTACAGGAATATAAATGTTTGCAGCCTATAATGATTATTTGGTAGCTGAGTTAACGTTAGAATTGAGGTTGATACTGATTCAAGCATGTAAAAAGTTAGATGCTTTAATTTCCTTTGGGATTAATAAAGTAACGTTATCTATCTATATCATCTATCTATCAATATGGCTCGGTTAGATCAAGTACAGTCGAACCAACACAGGAATAAATGGGCTTAGTTTGGTTGTGATTAAAACTGATAAAGTATACGTCAGTGACACCAATCTGTCATATTTATATACATGTCATATTCAACATTGTTGATGTTTTTTTTTTTTTGTAATCATTTTCAGGCTGGTGCTTGTTAGGCGTGGCTGTTGAAGCTTTTCCAGTCAGCTGGTGATGAAAATGTCACTGGCCCACAGAGTCCTCCTCTCCTGGATCTTCACCCTCATTTTCTTGATAATGTTGGTCCTCAAGTTGGACTCGAAGATTCACTGGAATTGGTTCCTAATTTTTCTTCCCGTATGGGTTTTTGACCTCATCCTCATCCTCATGCTGGTAGTGAACATGGTGGGTCGCTGTAAAGCTGGTTACGACCCGCGGGATGGTCAGCAGAACCTCAGACGGAGGGCGTGGTACCTGATAGCCCTGCTGCTGAAGCTAGGCTTCTGTCTGACTCTGTGCTTCCGTTTGGAAAAACTCATTAATATTTGGCTCAGTGTGGTGTGTGTCCCTCTGTGGGCTCTGATGGTCGGGGCGCTAATAGAGCTGGGGTTTAGTGTATTCCACTATAGGAGAGAGTGAACTCTTAAGATATTGAGGAAGGGACTGTGACTCCTCAGAAAGAGACTTGAATGTCATTTTTAACTCCATTCATAATAAATGTGATTTTTAAAAATACATGGACATCTCTTAACATAAGATGAACAGATGCCACTGTTTGTTGGCAGGAGGGGACAGGGGTGTCAAATATGTATTGTACAGTCAAGGTGTATTTTGCCCTATTAGATTAGACGGTTCCTTCATCCCGCCATTAATTGCTTTGGGGGATGTACATGTTACAAAAAAGGGTAGATAACAATGCTCCCCTACTATGCTGACAAACATTCTGACACTAAATTGTTTTTGTATTCTGGATGGATGTGGAAGTTCTGTTCTTCAGCCTCCTCAAGCATATTTCTACTTCCTTTGACATGGCTTATCATGCTATACACTACTTATGAGGGCACTGTAGTTGCCCAACACCATGCAGACAAGCAAGTAGACAGATTTCTCGCTATAGTTTATTTTGTTATGGGTTGCTATAGTTTATTTCCTTAAACTATAGCGACCCAGCTCTCTTGGAGCAGAACACAGGGATATTTATGTAGAGAAAATAATGTGCAACTCGTCACCTTTAACAGATTCTGTGATATTTGTCGACCACCAAATGCTAAACTTGTGGCATCTAAATTAACTGACCCCACTCCTTAAGGTGCATTTATCTCTTGTTCATACAGTAACATACACAATGAATGCATACGTGAACTTTGCTGACTGCACAAAGTGCTGTATGTGCTGAAAACATGACAATGAATGCATCAAGGTAATATTCTGAACCATTTATTGAGAGGTTCTGAGTATAAATCACACTACCAAGTCTTATCTTAGGAAATAAAATGTATTTACAAGAAAATTCTCACATACATTGGTTCAAATAAAAGACCGTAAATGATATAAATAAGTTCTATGGAAAATAAAACTCGTCTTACAAAAAAATATATGCAATTTCTGTATACATTTTCTCACATTGGTGCTAGTACATCTATATTGTACAGTTTCCGTACATACAGTATTATTTACAGTCCTGTGAGAGTCAAAAGTCCAATCTGAAAACAACCACTTGCACCTACTGTGAATTGTTAATTAAAACTCAAACTAAAAAGAGTCAAGCAATATGGCGAATAAAGAATTTCATTTAGACACAAAAGGCCAAACGATGAAAATGAAATGCACATAGCAGGGGAGTACGGAGGGTTGCTTTCAGATTGGTTAGTCGAGTACCTAAAATAGGTCGCTTTAAGAGCGAAGCCAAGTAGTGCACAGGCACTGACACCACTTGTGTGTTGGTGGAAGCCAAGCCATGTAATTCTTCAGCTGGCTTCTCCCAACCTCTCTATGAAGACCAGCAAATATTTGAAGGTAGGATGCATTTTCAAAATATTTTGGCATAGCCTCAGCGCACATTTAACAGTAGAAAGAAGACTACACCTAAACATTCATATTAAAAGTCTTTCTGTGTTTGTGATGTGAGTGGGGTGTATTTTAAAGAGGGCTGCGGCCGTGTGTCCTGTATGGACATTGCAGGCTTAGTCTGCACTGTGTCCTTCATTTTTGGTCCTTTGGTGGGCGTAAGTGTCCGGCTGTCCAATCCGGACTTAGAAGAAGTGCCCCGAGAATCACTATGATGGTGAGACTTAGGCCTACTGTCTGTGAAGGAAAAAGTCTGGTGAGCCTCCATTGGCTTAAAAAGGTCAAAGGTGATGAGTGTCCGTGGTAGTTTGGGCTCCGCTGGCACGGAGCCCGGGACAGGGTTCAACTTCTTCCCCCCCTCTTTACTGTTGACCTCTTTGTCCCTTTTTCCTTCTTTTTTAACAAGGGCGTGCTTAGGGGTGGCCGTCTTTCCGTCCTCTCTCCCCAGCTTGGCCTGCGATGCCTGCAAGAGCGAGCCGTTGCCCTCCCGATGGCTGCTTTTCTTCTCCTTTCCATGCGCCGGCTTGTGTCTGTGCACACCGGCGTCTTTAGCCTCCTCCCTGTCTGGCCGTGCCTGCGAGCTGCCTTTCTCACAATCCTTCTCCCTCCTGACCTGAGGCTCTCTGGCTGCCTTCTCCTCCCTCGGAGCAGGCGGCACACTGTGGGGAGCTTTGCTGCCCTCTCTCGTTCGCTCCTCTTCCTTCCTCACCGGCGGCAGCAAGCCCCCCTCCGCCCTCGCTCTCTCCCTGTCTTTATCCCTCTCCTTCGCCCTGTCCCTCTTATCCTTTTCCTTGTCCTTACTTCTGTCCTTCTCTTTTTTCTCCCTCTCCTTGCCCCTGTCCTTTTCCTCTAGCTCCCTCTCTTTCCCCTTTCCTTTCTCCTTTTCCTTCTTAATTTGTTGAGCCGCGTAAATGCTCGCCAGACAGTCTTTACTTTTCTCTTTCGGGCCCTGTACAGCAGTCTTCTGTGGCCTCTCTTCCTCCATGCTGTTCTCCCTTCTCGCCGGTTGTAAAGTCTTTATGGCTACACCAGCCTCTCCGGCCCCGTTCCTTCCCTGCTGCGGAGCCCGACAGCCTGCATCTCCTGCTGCCTTAATTTCCTCTCCAGCTCCCCCAGTCTTAGGCACTGTGTCTGCATGCACACTTTCACCTCTCTCCTGTTTAATACAGGGTGGAGACTCTGTAGGCGAGGAGAACTTTGCTTCTGTCTTGTTCTCCGTCTCCAGCTCTTCCTGCTTGCAAACCGCCATTGCTCCTTGGGAGGACAGACCCTCCCCTTCCCCCCTCTCTCCGTTTCCAAGCTTTGGCAACACCTCTGCAGGAGCATTCCTCTCACACTCCTTCCTCCGGTCTAACTCCTCGTTCTCTTCTTCCTCCTCCTCCTCCTCCTCCTGCTCGTCTTTGATTTTGAGTGCCATCTGTGGAGTTGCACACTTCTGCTCATCCTTCTCGCTTTCTTTCCCCTGGTTCTCCTCCGCCTCCCCCTCCTGTTGATGGTACTGCTTGAGGCGGATGTGCCAGGCCAGACTGCAGACGGCAGCGACAGTTTTGAACTGGTGCACCACTCCCCTGGGAATGAAGTAGATGTCGTCGTGGTACAGCTGGATTCGAGCGTATCGTATTCCCTCCCTTCTCAGCTGGTTCAGCTTGGCATCGTCGATCCACTGCACGCACTGTGGAGGGAAGGGGCAGGACAGTATTAACTGTCAACAGGCAACTGTCAATGTGCCAGACTAGCTGTGAAAACATCCATCACAGTTAAGACTTCCGAGTACAGGCACGGGGACAGTGGATGCTAAGAAGTTTACACACCCCTGCAGCCATTTTTGATGTAAACACTAGCAGTGGGAAGTAATTGTTCTTAATAATATGGAGGAAAATTGTATAAAATACCAATTTTACATAATTGAGTATAACAGTAACCGCACACTGCAGTTATGTTTCACCAAATGTCAAAGTAAAACACAACTAAAGATAATGTCACTGTTAATGTCACAACTACCATGACAACTGAAAAACAATTTGGTGTGAAATCTTTTTTGGTCCAGCATCATGTGAAAATGTCATATCACCACCCATAGAAAAGACTGACATCAAGAGAATGTACAAACAAGAAAACCTATAAGTGGTTTGGCCAAGAGCCAAAACCGAAAGCCAATGGGACATGTTAGATATCAAAGCTAAAAAAGAACAGACGTTTGCCACCCCCCAGCTGGGCAAAACCCATCAGTCGAATTCTATAAGGTTTAGTCAAAGTTGTGGTTTCGATAAACATCTGACAAACAACATGTACTATGAGTAACTTATGCTGCCTATGGACAGCACAAAACTATTTCCCATCGAGTTTACCACAGATTTTAATCAGCTAGACAAAACCATACCTGTGACAGCGGGGGTTCATGGAGGTCGAGCTGTAGCCTCATGACTACTTCAGGGAAATCTCCAGCGTGGAAACACACAACGTCTTTGGTGATCCGTGCAGCAGCGTCGCTGCTGTAAGGCGATACAGACAGGCCCGTTCACTATATAAATACACGAACGTGCACAGCTTTGTGTGTGTATAAAAATAAAGATAGGTGTCACTGTGTGCTCACCCCTCCCCACAGCGCACAGCCTTGAGCACGCCAACGGCAGCAGTGGTTTGCCTCTCAAACCCCTGGCCAATGTGGTCAGCATGGGCTCTCGTCCGGTCCTCAAATAGCATCTCCCTGGGCTCGCTGGCTCTAGGTAGGTACTGAAGGTTCTTTATCTCATTGGTGGACCTGCTACACATACAATGACACGGGCAAACAGCACTGAAATGTAGGGTGGTAGTGAGGATGTGCATGGAAAAATGTGCTCCTGCAGCGCTTCACTTGTGACCATTTGCGGTTGTAAATGAAGCTCATCGCTGTGGGGACTATCGAACCGCTCAATGAGTCGACTAACCTTTTCCTCTTGAAAGGCGACTTCGGCATGTCTGCCATGGGGATCATCTGTTCTCCAGGTCTGACCCACATGATGGGGCCGTCGTCACTCTCTGTGGGGCTCTGCAGCCGCAGGCTGGAGAAAGTCCCCCAGGGAAGAGTCCGCTGTAAGAGTGACAAATATGAGTGTGAGCAAGCATACATGAAGACATCCGCTGGCTCGGCACACACATGTAGACTGTGCACGCATTGCAACGCACTGACCTCCAGAAAGGGAGACTCCTCCAGCATGCTGATGAACTCGGGGAAGTAGTCCCCAACCTCCTCGTCCACCGCCCCCACCAGGCTGACCTGCCGCATGGCCCCGGCACGGTACGTACCCTGGGAATACGTCCGCTTCACCTGGACAATAGACACAAAGGATGCACCTCAGACACCCATCCAATAGAGTTTCTAGCCGATATCTTGAATAAAAACATTAAAAATGTTTTTATTCTACATTATACATTTTCTACGGTTTTTTATAGCAACAAGACGAGTTAAGCCATAGTCAGGCCAGGACACATGCCAGTTACACGTCAATAATCTTTAGAATTTCTAAATGTGAAACATCATTATGTTCTCAGACAACCCTAAAGACAAATAAAAAGAACGCATTTGACAGGAAAATGTCAGGTGCTGACAAATTACAAAGTCTTTTAGACTACAACACGCTATAACCCTGTGAACCTCAACCGCCATTCTGTTGGGATGCTACAAATTCCTGAGCCCCAAACTTACAATATGTATTTATATATCTAATAGAGTTTCTTTGGTTACAATAGATGACAAAGTTGTGGTTTCATAATGTAAAACACTAGTCTAAATAGAACAATGTGTAATTAAAGACGCAATCATTCATATTTCTAACTTGGGAAATACACTGACATTAAAGACAACCTTTAACAGCAGTCCTACAAAAAAATGTTAAACCATCGAAACACAAGATCATTTTCCACAACTGTTGGGAGTTTAGACAATACTTATGTAATCTCAGTGTGTGCACACTGCAGTGTGGACAAGTAAGGAAAATGAGCGGTTTAAAAAAAACTGTTTTAGAAGGCAGCTGGGCAAAGTTTGTTGCCAAGGAACTCCCTTATACTTTTCAGGAAATTAAGACATAATCAACTTTCCATCTTTATCAGTTGTACGTAAACAAATTATATATATATTCTTAATATTCAAAATGTAGGAGGCCTTTATGTAAAAGCCAGTCTCCAACTTGGAAGGTATACTCCTCACCAAGTTATTTGACAGGATTTCTCAAGGCAAGGCAATACCATAGTACAGCTTATAGTAGAAGACAGTTTGTAATGCATGTTTATGAGAGTATCTTTAACACATATGTGCCATGGGGCAGTATTAAAAGCTGCAGTCTATGAGTGTCTCAATAAGAAACCGGTTAATAAAGACCTCCTCATGGACACAAAATACTGTTTCAACTGATACCCACTGATAATATCAAAAGTTGTGTGAGCCCACCATAGTCCTCTGGCCAAAATAAAGAAGACCCCACTCACCTGAGAGTAGAAGTTGGCCATGGTTGTTGTCTCTATGTCCTTCTTCCCGAGCACCTCCATCTTCACCGGTGCATTGGGGAAATTGTAGGAGAAGTAGTCCAGGAAGTCTGGGAGGTAGGAAGCTGCTCCATGGATTATCCCCATCACGTAGCGTGCCGCCTGGGCCTGGTCCTCGCTGAACGACAGAGCGACAAACTCCTGGGCGAAACGCTGCATCTCGGCCGGAGAGAGACGGGAGAGCTCCTCGCTGTAGGCGTGCGCCACCGACGCTCCTCCGTTGGCCTGCTGCTCCACGTGGATCAGCCGCTCGAACTCCAGCCCAGACCAGCCTGGGGTCGGCGACGGGGTGCACTGCAGAGGGGAGCCGTAGCCTAGCCTCTCTCGGATCATGGAAGGGCTGGCGAGTAGGGGAGTGTCCTGGTGGTCCTGATGCAGAGCTGTGGTTTGGAGTAGGCTGCTGCCACTGTTCTTCCCGTTGATCTTGCTGAGTAAGTCGGGTAGATCCAGAGACACCCCCGAACACACCGTCTGGCTCGACCGGTGGTACATTTTAGGCCGACTGTGTCTTTCCTTCTCTCGCTCACCCTCTTTGTGCTTCTTTTTCTTCTTCTTTTTCAGTTTCTTCAATAAGAGCTCTTCTTCTGAGACAGCTTTGACTGACTCCTTTGGCTCTGCAGGTGGAGGGAAACAGAAGGAATTTAATGTTGGTGAATATGTACAAAATGTCACACATTGAGGCCTTTAAAACTCATGCACTACATAAAACAAGTAAGACAATGAACCTATATCCCAGTTGTTATTGTTGTTTAGCATGCCTACCTTTCTGAAATGAATTAAATTCCCCGTTTTCTCTTGTAACGTCATTCACTGGCAATAATTTATGAATCTTCCACTCTGTATGTTTTTCTTTCTTCTTACATCTTTCTTTGTCCTTAACACGATGATCTAAAGGTGTTAAAAGAGAATGAGTAAAAATATCGCTGTCAAACTAACTGATGAATAAACATCTCCACGTGTAGTCCATATAATCATCAGGGCCTAATAAATATTTAGGCCTATAAAATAACGAATATTGGCGAACACGTACCACAATTTACTAGTATAATATTCAACGCACGATTACCAAATTAAGCAAAACCTGATTTAATCGATGATAACGATACAATTTGTGGGTTTGGATTTCCCTACCCCTCTGTAGCGTTTTCACGTCACCGTTCTCCGTCTTTGTATGGCAACTAGCAGGGCTCACTTTCTCCATTGCCATGGGTAAACTCTGCGTTTGAACGGATTGGTCCTTTTCCTTGTGTCGTTTCTCTTTCGCCTTTTTGACTTTCGGGGGAGAGGCAAGGAAGTTGCTGATCTTGAAAATTTTTCGAGCGGGAGCTGGGGCGGCGGAGTTGCTTGCCTTGGCCGGGCCGAAACTCCATTTCGCTGGGCTTCCATAACTCTGCTTCCCGTTGTGTTTTTCCCCTGCGCAGACCTCTCCGTTTAGTTTCTTATGTTTCAAGCTCTTCTCCTCAATTCGGACCTTCTTGGAGGGTGGTGAATAAATATCGCTGGAAGACTGTGGTCGGCTTTCTGGTGGCCGTTTTGGTATCAGTGGTTTAGGAGAAATTGTTTTGCTATTTGCTGCGAAATGCATGGAGTCCACGGACTCGGCCATCTTGGAAGTTTCTATTTTTTACGGTCATACGTAACTGGTGCGTGAGAGACATGCGAGGGCGGGGCCCTGTTGGCCCTGTGCACGCTGAGCTCTACGCTACGCCGAAAAGGACGCAGGTAGCTACAGTGCGCAGGATGGGGGAGGGAGAGCGAATCAGTCTACGCGATTGTTTACAACCTTGCAGGGGAGAGGGAACACTGACATCCAGTGTTACATAGTTACATAGACAGAAACGTATTAGCTGGTTTCCCACGACAGCTGTTTATTGTGTGGAGTGTGACCTTCTAAAACTATGCAATGTCTGTTATTTAGAAAGGAAATCGGATATATTTACAGTAAAACTGTCGTATTAGTTTTACTTTAATTTTATAATCATAACACATTTCTCTGTTTTGTTTTTCTTTTACGTGATTTATGCTCATTTGTGTTCGCTACCGATTTTCCTTAATCTGTCTGACTTCCAGTGATGTAATGAGATCATTAAACACTTCTGAAAGTTACCACTAGATGGTGGTGTAGTGATGCAAATACAGCAAGTCTAATTTTCTGCACGAAATGATCATCGTGGTTAAAATTAGTCTACATGTCAACAACACACAGCTGTTTCATTTCTCTTGTAAACTCCCAGTCGTAAATGTAAGTCGGTGTAAATACAAAATTGATTAATATAATTTCTACAGCCAAATACAACAACACACACTTGTCTTCCAGGATGTGGGCTATATTTCAACATTCTCACGTTAAAAGACGAAGGCAGCCTAATCTTGGCCCTCCATTACATAGTGCTTATTCATTGATTGCTATAGACTTGTGTATTATATTTTTTTCAGCCACTTCAGTAGAAGTCCAAATCTGTCACTTGATTCGGAGTGGTTGTGTATAGCCTGAGAAACAGACATGTTAAACAGAGCTAACAGTGCATTACTCTAAAATACGATTTGTAAATTTTTTTGGAAATGTTCATGGACGTTTGTTACGATAAACATTGACTCAGTGAGTCACCAGAACTCTACAGTTGGTAGGTTATTAATTAAAATCAATGAGTATAATTCTATATAGAACTAGAAATATAGAAATATTTGAGTATTCTTTTCCAGCCCAAGGTAGGTGTACCCTAGTTTTCTAAGGTGTGGAGTCAGTAAAAACCTTGGTGAGCATCCAGGTGCACGTTATGCTTAATCGCTATTGCCAACAGCTAGAAAATGCACAGTCTGGAAAAAACTCATTCGGAGTGGTTGTGTATACAGTGTTCAACAGAGCTAACAGTGGATTACTCCAAAAAACGATTTGTTAACTTTTTTGGAAATGTTCATGGGCGTTTGTTACGATAAACATTGACTGAGTGATTCACCAGAACTGGAAATTAATAAAAATGCGTTTTTTTCTTAACAGACGGAACATAATCAATGAGCATAATTCTATATAGAAATAGAAATATAGAAATATTCAAGTCTTCTTTTCCAGCCCAAGGTAGGCGTACCCTAGTTTTGTAAGGTGTGGATTCAGTAAAAACCTTGGTGAGCACTCAAACCAGCTCATCCAGGTGCACATTATGCTTAATTGCTATTACCAACAGCTAGGAAATGCACAGTCTGGAAAAAACTCATTCAGTGTGAACGGCCTAATGATAGTAAACGCTGTACAACTGCAAAATGTCCTAATGCACTCGTTTTAGGAGTATTAGTGTAAACCTCTCCTCTGCAGGGGGATACTATTATTATTGTTTTCTATATCTAAGTGCACCTTCCTGCCTCAATGGTCACAAGACTCATTCCCACAAAAACAGGTTTTCCAAAACCTGCATTAGGACAAGGATAGGACAAGGATAAAAAAAATAAAAAATCAAACAACCACCTAACAAAGTCCAGGCTTTTGAACCTAACATTATCTGCTGTTGGCTATGTGAAGGAAATCCGGCCCAGATGTGAGGGAAACTTTCATTTTGATGAATCCCTATCAGTTCATTGACCACTGAAAAACATTCTCGCACATGGCAAAGGAATGTACAGTGAATTGGCTGTAAGTGTATATGTGTGATATATAGACTGGAAGAGAGACGTTTATTATAAACTGTGAAATACGGATGCACGCATTTTTCACATTCTATACATTCAATTGAATGATATTGCAATCACTATAAGCCATAGTGAATACGTTATTCTAATAAACTGGTGTGGTGCAGACAGCAATAGGGTTCACTCCAGTTCAACTGGAAACGGGACGCTTATGCTCATAACAGACCTGACCGACGACAATGGCTCCTCTGCCCAAAGTGGATGGAGTGGATGGAGATCTCTGCCAGGAAGCCAAGCACCAATGTCAGGCTGATGGTCAGATGTTTGTTCTAGTCTGTATGGAAAAAACGCCAGTGTTTATACAACCCAGGACAGCAAGTGGGCTAAGCCAGCTCCCTGAGGGAATTCAAAACAATGTTTCCCAAGAGGGCACCCAGGAGGGAAAAAACTGATGCCCATAAATGGCTAAAGCCAAGAGTAAGAGAAGTGTCGGGCACAATAATGGGACCGGCTGGCATATAGTGGACACCCTGAGTAATCAGCCCAGATGCAATACAGCCTCTCCTTATAACTTCAGCTGTAATTGTTCATGGTCAGTGACCCTGGATTAGCATCCAAGGGCAGTTTGTTTTGTCGGAGCACCAAGTCTGGGATTAATACTTTGTTGAGTTATAGAAGATGTGGTCCTGCGATAATGAATCAACAAGGCTTAGCATTTGACACAAGAACTTTGAGTCTGTAAACATTTCTCTCACACTATTTGCCAGTCTAAGTACTGTGGTGTCTGAGTAGTTGTGACAGGTGAAAGGATACTTAGTCCTGGCTTGTGTTCTTGTCAACTAGTCAAAATGTGTAATCAGCTCATAGCTGTAATAGCTCTGTCAGAGGCAAGCATTAATGTGACTGTTTTAGTGCAGCTTTATGTTTCAAAAAGACAGCAGGAGTGCTTTTATTTCTCCTCGCAATTATCTCATTTCTCATCTTCCTTCAATGGCATTACACAATCCTCTTGTTTAACCTAAAGTTTCCTCTGTCATTATTAAAAGCCAGCTGAGAAGTCTCTACAGCTACAGGCCAGTGAAGAGAGACAGAGGGAGGGGTCAGGTTTCAACAAGGATTAAAGAAGACACTTTTAGTTTCTGGAGTAATATCTGAGGTCTACACATGTCTATAACATTTAACAGAAAAGGTCATACATCATATGATATTACTCATCAATCCCATAAGCCCTGTAGTAAAGACTGAATTGTAAATTGTTTGTCCGAAATATTAATTTGTGTAACCACACACTCGTTTACTGCAAGTAGTACTTTACTGTACTACAGTTATTATTTTTTTTTTTATATATAGTTTGTGTTTAGGTGTCATTTTACATGATCACATATTATGCTCAATAATGTGTGTAACAATAATTTTTTTTATTAAAATGATTATTGATTATTATTATTGATCTGCCAGCATAGTACTTAGAAGTCTTAGCCCTGGAACTACTGAGGACTTGGGCTCTATAATGCTGCATAGGCCGTTTACAGCTCTCACCCTAGATGTTACACGATATAAATCAAAACCTTCAATAAACACCAACTCTTTTACATCTTTACCATGGCGTTATATTAGTCTCCTGGGAAATAAAATATCATACAATCTCACATTCCTCATTTTCAGAAGCCTAGCTAAATCACAAAGCTTATAGAGAAACATGAAATATATCCATGCAAACCCCTAAGACAAACACTTGGCTTCCACCCTGGAATCAGCATTGTGCTTCACATGCATATTTCGACCTGTCACATCTGTCACTCACATGTTTGTAGACCTATTGACAGGAAGTGTGGGACACGCCAGCCAAAGCAACTGTCGCGCACATGCATATTGAAGTCATTGATATACAGGGAGAGTAAACGTTTGCGTGTCATTACAGCATTGAATGAGAATTCATTTCAAATGGTCCACATTATGTGGTTTGATTAGGTGGAGGGCAAAACGCCAAGGATTATAAATGCCTTCAATTTAAACCTTTTGTTGTTATGAGGCTTTGTTTTAGAAGTGCCGCAGATTTTTACATTTTTGGTAGTCTTATAGTTTGTTTTTACGGAGAAATGCACTGATTATAACCTTCCATTTGCGCCCTTTGATTTTGTTTTGTCTCTCATCTAAGCTCTACAACTCCACTTTTATACACATAGACACCAGTCTCAACTGAAATCCATTAGCTCTTCTCTTCCTCCCCGCCTCTCCCGCTCTCTCTTTCCCATCCTCCCTCCTCCTCCCCTCGCTGTCAGAGATTCTCCCAAACTGAGGTGGGTCTTTGGCATCCTACTCGAACACTCTCCTTCTCTCTCTCCACCTCTCTGTGTACTCTTTAACATTTGAGACACCATGGGGCTAGCAGCTCTGTGCCTATGCGGGATCCTTCTGGCCTTCTCCGACGTGCCCTGGACCACAGCCGATGCAGCTGAAAGAGCTCCTCGCTGGAGAAGAGGAGCCGAGCCTTGCACCGTGATGCTGAGACCCGCGGGGCCATGCGGACAAGGACCGGACGAGGGCACGTGCCCCTACCACGTCAGCCTGCCGCCGCTCACTGTCTACCTGCCCAAACAGCTCAGAGAGCTGGAGAAGCTTGTCGGGGAGGTCCAGCGACTCAAGGACAAAGTGGACCAGCTGAGGAAGATTTGTGCGGACTGTGCAGGAGGAGAAAACGAACGGGAGAGTGGACCGAAGGAAAGAGAGAGCAGAAAGGAGAAAGAGGGTAAGGAAAATCATGACCACACGGTAGAGAGCGATCAAAAGGAGAAAAACAGCCATCCAGGAAAAGAGCCAGATGCCGAAGGAAGTAGAGAGATAGAGAGGACTGGGGAGGCAGAGGGCAACGACTCGGACGGGAGCAGGGTTTCAGAAGAGAAGGAAAGGAAGAGATTAAAAAACGAAAGAGCGAAAATTAAGGCTACTAAAAAAGAAAAGGAAAAGAATAAAAAAGAGGAGGGAAAAGGAGATGTAAATAATCCCAGAGGGACAGAAGTTACACATGAAGAGGATGTATTATGGGAGACCGAGGTCCAAAGTGGTGGGGAGAGGGAGAGGCTAGGAGATAAGGCCAGAGAAAAGGCTAATGGCAGAAACGAGGGCCGGTGGGGAGAAACAGTGACTGAAGCGGCTAAAGATAGTCCAGGGGGTGCACCCCAAAATAGAGAGCATCAGGCAGAGAACGGAAAAGGGAACAAGACATCAGGCAATGACAGGGAAGAAAATGACCATCAGCTGTGGCAGGATAAAACAGAAACGGGGCTGGGAAATGAAAGAACCAAGATAACCGAGGACTATGAGCGCACAAACACAGAAAAAGAACAAAACAGTAGGAACAGGGAAGAGAAGAGGGAAATGGAGATAAACACAGAGATGGACAATAAAGGAATAAAGCCATCTGAAATCTCTGGAAAGGCAGGGAAAGAGTTTATAATGAGAAATAGAGACGAAGAGAGCGGGACTGGAGAGGAAATCAAAACAGAGAGAGAAAAGCCAGTTCAAAGTATACAGAGAGACAGCGATGGAGAGTTTTCATCCAACGGGCCAAGTGAGATGGCAGACATTGTGTCACCCAGCCCAGGCCTTCCTACCCTCAGCCCTTTTCCAAGGCCTGACAACTCGGAAGGCCTGAACGAACCGAGAATCCTTACATCACCTCCTCCATTTGTCTTCAGCTCTAGCTCGGGCCATGGCTCTCCCATATTAATGACCACCACTTCTGGGACAAGTACAACCACCGTTTCCAGCACTGCCTCAGTATCAAGTGCAAGAGCCACTTCTAAATTACGCACATACGCTGATGAAATGACACACCTATCTCTGCCAAGGCCGGGGGACGCTAACTCTGACACCAGTCTAGATGGAAAAAGGGCTACTAGCAATCCAGAGATTATCACATCTGAAACCGGATTACATACTCAAACTGAAAGGCTAAGTCAAAAAACAAGTAGCACTACCGCTCACTTCAGCCCCCTTCAGCCATCCCAGAAATGGTCCATATCCAGAAAAAGGACAGTAACACATGGAATACAAACCCAAGGATACAGTGAAAAAACACCAAGCCCTTTATTCAAGTCTGCCTTTACAACCACGGGTAGGCCAACTACAACCACTGTAACGTCTTGGCTATTGACTAGCCTTGGCAAAAAGAAAACCAGACCCCCCACTTGGATTAGAACCACAACAGCCAGCCCGAGGCCAGAGACTGTTTCACATAGCAGTAATGATTTAAGTGCAGCAGCTAAAACTACCACCACCACTACCACTCCAAGTCACAGTTCACAGATCACTGCAAGCTCAGGAGACAAAAACCTTAACCCTTGGACCAACTCAATGAAGATAAGTTCAACAGTTAAACCAACAAATTTGAAAAATGGCTACATAGCTACAACTACCACTGATCAAGAGCATTTACAAAATGAAACATCTAATCAACAACCTATACCCCCTCATCGAACTGTAAAAAAACCTAACTCTGACCTAAGGCCTAAACCTGACCAGATTCGATTAACACAACACCCAAATCCTGAAAAAGATTCTATACCGAATCAAAAGTTAAAACCTGGACGAAATCTTCTATATCCCCCAAAAAACACAACAAAGGACCAAAGACTAAAACCTGACCAAAAGTCAAAAACAAACCAGAACTCTAAATCTTACAAAAAAACGAAATCTAGCCATGATTCTATACCTGATCAAAAGCTGGAATCTCGAACTGACTATAAGCCTAACCTCAAGCCAAAACCAGATCCAAAGCCTTTAACTAAAATCAAGGCAAATACTGGTCAAGATCCATCACTTGAAAGCTTAAAACCTGATCCTCAACCAAACCCCAGAAATAATATCCCCGAAAAGCCTAAATACAGACAAAAAATACCTAACCAAAAGAAATATCCTGATCCAAAATATGTACCTGACCCACAAAGAAAACCAGAGCAAAACAAAATAAATGACACAAAACCTGTCCAAATACCTACATTTAACCGAACACATACACATATTGATTCATCAACTGGACCGAAAACTGTGCAAGGGGTAAGGACTAAATTTAACCAAAGCCTCGCACCCCACCAAGAGCCGAAATATGACCAAAAGAATAAAACAGTAAAGCCTGGAAAAATTCCTCAGCCAAAGCCCACATCCATTCCTAATCAAAGCCCTCAACCAGTGTCAAATAAAATACGCAAATTAAAGCTGCCAGTTAGACCCTGGCCTCCAACAAAGTTTAAACCCAACCAGAAAACATCACCTTTTATTAAACCAAGACATCCAGTTAAACCAAAGTCTAGCCCGACAAGTTATATAACAACAACTTTTGACTATTCTTCAAACAGCAAGATTACCTCGCACAGTACCCAGACATTTCAAGCTAAAACACCAGCTACGTCTAGTCCTGTAAAAGAGATTATTGAACATAATCTTTCCCAGGAGCACATGGAAGTCAGCACTGCTATACAGAAAACCTCCACCTCCGTAAGTACATCTACCCCTTTCCTGAAGACTAGTCTTCTCCCTCTCCTTCACACTGTCCTCTCGAGCTTCACCACTAGCCCCAACAGCAGGATAAAGTCTGATCCAAGACCGAAAACACCCACTCAGACAAACAAAAGTCCTGATACCAGCACTCACCCAGGTAATATCCCTATCACCAGCCAAGGATCAACAGCGCCAAGTCGACTTAATAGTCCACTCAGTAATGATAACTCAGATCTACCAGCTGAGGTCCTTCTCAATCAGTGGGAAACAGTATCCCGTCAAACCGAGAAAGACAATATAATGACACTCAGCTCTAGCCAGTACCCCACAGCCATCCCGCACATGGTTTCTACACACAAGACAAAGTTCAAGAGCCCAACAGCACCTACCACCTTCATCCCTGACCACTCCACATCAAGTCCCATACCTGAATCCACCACGCCCACTGCAAGAGAGCTGCGTGTGAAAATTAACCAGGTGGCTGCTTTCTTGAATAACGGTCTGGGCCCCTATGATGCACCACAGGACATCCATTTGAAGGGAGACCCTAATGTAGTGAATCAAGGAGTTAACAAAGCCAAGAGTACAGACAGCCAGCTCCCACCACAGATATCATCTAAGGGTAAGAAGCACTCATTTGCATTTTCATGATTCTTGTTGATACCTGATTTTACACACAGACTGCAGAGACATTTGAGGAACATTTTACTTTTATTGACAGGGTTTTGTATTGTGTACCAGATGAAATAAAAGTTATAATAATCCCTTGGGATACACGAAAATACATATTTAACTGAAATTTCAGAGCTAGAGAGTAGCTTTGACATCCTCTTGATGATCCTCATGTAAGTGACATAAATTCTACAGTAAAACCTTTAAAAAGTGAATGTCCTAGAGGTGCCATCAAATATTCTTTACTTTATTTCCCTTTCACAATATTCTTTACTAAGCATATATTATGCAGATGAAATGTAAGTACAGTTAAGAATTTAAAAGAGTTTGTATTATTTATTGGTACATTATGTGGATGTGCATTGCATTTTGGTGCTCACTAATAAGCCTAGTACATACATTCAAAGCGGAGATCATCATCATCATTTTCAACATGTGCTGAGGCTACTCTTGGTTATATAAGGAATTTGCTTATGAGTGTAAAATGCACATGTCTGAATGTGTGCGATGAGTAAGGATGAAACCGCAACTATGCATTGCCATATGCAGTTTTAAGACATCCTTTAACCGAGGGTAAATCACAGTTAATGACTCCACAGTTGTCAGCAAAACACAAAGGTAAATATTATTATTATTGTGAAAAAATCACAACTCCCAACAAATACAATACCAATAGAAAAGAAAAACAGAGACAAAAACAACAACAATATAAAGACAACATGATAGAACATACAAATAAACAAGAAAATGAACACATATTGAGATGAGATATACCAGGTATTTAGGTGTGAGTTTTGGGAGGCCTGAGAAATATTGATTGGGGTCCATAAATATTTGAGTAAAAAAAAGTGAAGCGTTTTCATTCTCTCTACAGTTACCATGCCAAGAGACTGCTCTGACCATATGACCAGGGGTGTGATAGTAAGTGGCATCTACCAGGCGACCCCTGACCCCCGTAACAGAACTTTTCCGGTACTTTGTGACATGGAGTTACATGATGGGGGCTGGACTCTTATACAGCAGCGGCTAGATGGAAGTGTGAGCTTCAACCGGACCTGGATGGAGTACCGGGCAGGCTTTGGGGAACTGAATAGAGGGGAGTTCTGGCTGGGCAATGACAAAATCCACCTCCTTACACGGGCCAGGGACATGGTCCTGCGAGTGGAGCTCGAAGACTTCATGGGAGTGAGGGAATTTGCGGAGTATGGTCAGTTTAGAGTGGCAAGTGAGCGCCAACGCTATCGCTTAACTGTAGGTAGTTATTCAGGCTCTGCAGGCGATGCCCTTCGCTTCAGTAAACGGTATGACCATAACAACAGGGCCTTCACCACCCCAGACAAGGACCACGACCGCTACCCATCTGGAAACTGTGGGGCTTACTACAGCTCAGGCTGGTGGTTTGATGCCTGCTTGGCAGCAAACCTCAATGGGAAATACTATGTTGGAACGTACAAAGGGATCAGAGATGGAATATATTGGGGGACATGGCATAACATATTAGAAGAATATTATCCCACCAGTGAGAGACAATCTTTTAAAACTGTGAAAATGATGATCAGACCCAAAGGGTTTGTGCCATGAGCTTGTCAGATTGGAGACATGTTTTTCTTTGTGTAAAGGTTAATTGTAACCACTATATAATTCAACCATAAACTCAAAACCAGTACAAAACGCATTCATGAGTGTATCAAAATGTGTTATTCAATGTTGATATTATACTGCTCCCTTGTGGTGAAACTAGTAAGGGTGTGGTATTTATAAACGTTAAGTCTACTCTAAATAGGCTATTTACATTGTTGTTAATATTGCTCTTAATGTAAAAATGTTGTTTGAAGTTGTTATTCTACATGAGAAAAAGAAAAAGTTATTTTTCTATCAATAAAGACGCAAAATAGACGTGCCCTCTAAGTGAGAGGCTAATATGTATTAATGTAGCCTACCTACTGGAATGTTAACTGATGAGAAATTGTTGAGAAGCCTATGTGTTTTTGCTATTTTGAAATAAATAAACTTGTTTCGTTTTTTTCGTTTTTCTAAAAGAAACGTTTTGTGTTGAGGATGTCATGGTCTTTTAATAAACGACAAATGATGCACATTAAGTTAAATAGGACCTCGACCGACTATTATTTTGGGGCCTCATGATTCCAGAAGAAAAGTATATAGTATAAGTGGTTGTTGACAAAAGTGACACTACATTTCCCAACACCTCACGCGGCTCCTTTTTCCGGTAGCGTAGCATTGGGTAGGACCCAGGACAGGAAGAAAGCAGGTTACATATGCGTTTTTGGCAAGGGTATGTGACTTACACAGTCGTTTTTATAGTCGCAAATATAAGGCTTATCATCATTACACCTGGTTCACAGCTGAATTGACATGTGCACATTTCCGTTCATTCAAGTTTGTCAACAGTAACTGCGATGTTTTGGTGCACAGCAAGTCAGCGGGTATGTGTTGGGGTTCTGCGATGGCAATATCTATCATTATGTCAAAAAACGATGTCTATCTCAAGCTCAGTGAGTTTGGTTAGCTTGCGGAGTTTTTCAACCTCTCGTCGCAGTAACGCCCCAAGAGATGAAACGCATAAGCCTGTAAAGCGATGGACTATTGCTGTAAACCCATACATTACAGTGCGTGTCAAGTTGGGCTGCAATATCTCGGTAACCGCGTTGGACGCACATGCCTTCCCTGAAGCGAACCTAGCCTTTATCACAGTTCACGGGACCAGTACCAGTACCGATCAGCAAGTTGAACTGGATCATTTCCACGTGCATTATGATGACCAAAACAAACAACTCGACATCCTGGCTGAAAAGGCCAGAAGCGACGTGTCTGTTGAGTTGACAGCACCTGTCAAAAGCAGTATGTATTCTATGAAGTAGCCTACATGTATCTAATCAAACACCATGATACGGATGTTTTGCCGCTTATTGTATTATGTATAGTGTGTGTGTGTTTGTGTGACAGATCTGTACATCACTACCAAGGGAGAAGGTTATGTACAGGTACTCAATATGGAGAGTGACGTTTGCAAGGTGCAGACAGAAAATGGGGTCTGTGTTCTTAACGGTATTAAGGTAGACTACATTATCAATAACATCTTCAACGTGTTGTAGTACATTAATTTATTATTAGGTCGTTTTTGGCATCATTTTACCAGCTATGACACTGTCACGTTTCACGCTCTTTGTTGGTTTTCACACGTAGTCTCATCAAGTTGACGTGCTGTCCGTCGGTGGAAATATTTCTGGTCTGGGCACCATCCATGGCAATGTGGACATCTCCACATCTGGAGACGGTGTATGTTTTCCACTACGGTTTGCTCAATTTGATATTACACTTAGCGGACATTAGAGGGCAGTAGGCTACCACCCCTGAACAGATCTTCAAGATAGGCTTTAATACAATGCATCAATATACTGTATAGTCATTCTGGCTCCTTATTTCCCTTTACAAAGTTAGGCAATAAACTGCCTATGTGCTAAATGCACTGTTTATTTTCTGTGCGATTCTAGGTGGTCTGTATAAAGAAGCTCCAGGGCACCATAATGAAGGTGTCGACAGAACATGGCCTTCTGGAGGTCAAAGCCACCTATGCTGAGTCCACCTCTGTCTGTTCCTCCTCTGGGAGAGTAGAGCTGGGCCATGTACATGGTGAGCAGGTGACTCAAACAGTTATGGCGGCTTGTTTCAGACCTGCTATATATTTAATACTGTACAGCACACGATGCCTGGGCCTCTGGATTTTAATGTTTTAACTTCTCAAGGGGAATATTAGACTACAAGTACAAAGATTTTTGAAATTTAAAGCCTCAGATTTTTATTATTATGAAGTCCTTAGGAAACTGAAAGAAATGGAAGAAACCTTGATGAGGGGCTTCACAAGTCCCCTTTACAGTGTGGTCTGCCACTTAGCAGGCAAATAAAGAGGTCTGTGGTGAGAATCGCATCCTAAAGTTGTTCATTCTTGTTAAGTATAAAAAGTTATGTATTACCGCTTATTAAAACGAGAACAATTTCTTTATATCTACTCAGTCTGTTGAAGACTGAGCTATGTTATATAATATAATTTGTAGTGATTTATTATTGTTGTTGTTTGAGCTCATTGTAAAAATGACCTTTGGCAAGAACACGTTAATCCAGATGAGAGAACCAGACTGTGGTGTAAAGCCAAGAAGATGAGTCATCCATATAGAATCCTGCAGTTTTTCTAAGGCATGGAAACAATTATCCTATTGACTTCAACTGTGACAGCTGACTTAGCCATAGTTTGTGAGACACTTTTGCATGACAACAATCTCATAGTTTACGTTTAGATAGTTAATACTGACCTTGTTCTCCTATTTTTTATAAGGTGATGCCACGGTGAAGAATGTGTCTGGAGATATAATTATAGGTAAGTTGGTTCTAAGCATTTGCTCTTTCATGTAGCAAAAAGTGTCCTGCCACCGATTTACTAGGGGACTTTAATATGTGGACTCGGCAGAATGAAACATTTCAGAAGACTTCCTTGCCCTGCGGGGACATGTTAACTTTCCCACCCATAGCTATATAGCCCACACACTTTACCTGGTGTCTTACCACTGACCTGCTCCCATCCTCTCAGGCCAGATTGAACCTGCCCATCTCTGACCACAGGCTCATCCCCTTCAGTCTGCCCTCGCCATTCGCCAAATCCTTCCACATCACGTCCACATTAGATCTATATGAGTGCCAGCCCCAGCAGTTGTAATCCATCTGATGCTAGATTACAACTGAAATAGTAGCTCACTACACAATGCTCTCTGCTGCTTAAAACCTTTTTATATTATTTTGATTGTTCAGTGTACACAGCTGATTATTTTGGGTTGCAATGCAGCTTCTCCTAATTTGCTGAAACAACAATGCCTTTGGCTTGCTTTGTCTCTGTAGATGGATCAAATGGTTACTTGACTGTGTCCTCACACACTGGAAACATTGATGCCTATGTGGGCGACTGTGGCAGTGCTGAGCTCAACAGTCAGGAAGGTAAACAGTGAAGCATTACGTCATGCTTCTCGTTTCTTTTTAATTGTGTTTCTTGGTCGTCCACCTTCTAAAATTTTGCTAGTCTCTTTCACCTTCAATGTTCTTACAAATTCTTCTCCTCCATTAGGGTCAGTCTGTGTCCGTGTCCCCTCATCTATAAAAGCAGGGCTAGAGCTCCGTGGAGCCTTAGTGGATGTCAGCCCAGAGGTGGCCTTGCATGAAGCACAGACAGACATAACTAATGGCCATACAACGGTCACTGGTAAGTCTGATTACGGCATGGCAGCCAATTGGGTTGTTACTGCCAGGCTACTGTTAAGCTCTCCAACAACTTCACACCAGTGTCTTTATCAATCACAATGAAGCTATCATCAAAAAGCTGTTGTTCTTTATTGATTTCAGCAGTATCTTCATAATTCAAACATTATTGAAAATATTTTTTCCTTAAACTTCTGACCCTTTGGTTTATCTGGTTCTCTTTACTTTGTCCTTAGGCTATGTGAATGGTAAACCCCTGGTGGACCAGTGGATTAGGGCTCACACAGAACGAGGCTCCATTACGATGAAAACACAAAGTTGGTTCGAGTCCTTGAAGCTCGGAAGCTAGATTATGAGATGATGGTATTATTGGAAGGTCATAATGCAGAACCACAAATCCTTAGCTGCTCAAAAAGAACAGATTTAGCTAGCTCCTGTTATTTAAAAACCTACTCATAGGTACATGCAGTAAGAAAATAATACTTAGTGCAATTCTTCAGTTTTGGTTTCTAAGTGATATTTCCTTTACACACAATGCCAAATAGTCCAAGAAGCTATGAATTGCATGCCGACTGTAGGACGTGTGTATTGTATAAAACTAATTAGTAAAATAAAAGTTGTCATGATGCCTATAATCTATAGCGACTCAAACTACAAAGCCAGGAAATGCTTGATCTCTGAACTGAATGTTTGCCTGTCACTTTACTTTCCTATTTATTGTAACATTTATTTGTTATTGTCTGTTAATGACAATTAACAATGAATGAAGCCATGCCCTTCCTTACATCTTCTAACAAGGTAATAAAATGTATCACCAGATTGAAGAGTTAAGCAACAAATACATTTGAAGAATGTCAAGAAATGAGTCGTTTTGTAAATTACAAGGAAACATCATCTGTTATCTGGGTCAGCGTGTACCGACTTCACTTCCTGCTCTTGTTATCACAGGAAGCCGCCCTTCCTCCCCCTTCCCAGGTGTCTCCAGTCTTGCTGGCTCCTCTGATTGGCCGCACCATCTGGCCCATGTTGTTGTATCCAAACGAGTAGGGAGGGTCATCCGTACTGTGTTTCCAGTGCTGCACACGCGGTTTCAGTCTCAAGGCAGACACTCTAAAAACGGTACACACATGCAGAACTTTGACATGCTGTCAAAGTTTCAATCCAAAATGGTTTTGTGAAGCTGAGGCAAGAAACTCAGCAGAGCCCCAGAGTTGGCCTACCTGTAAGCATCTACGAGCAAGATGCCTAAGCCCCATCTGCTCCATATAATAGCAGCATGTAATCCTAAATCGCTTTGGATAAAAGCGTCAAGTAAATTACCTAATTGTAATAATGAGCATCATCTCGTCATGGTAACCTAGCTTATAAAAATCAACAACTCGGGACCGAAATTTAGGAGTGTGCCCTTAAAGTTTTCAATGTTTTAGGTCATTAATATCCTGGCTAAGAAGTGGTTCATAGCTTGTGTATGTGTATGCGTCTTACTTTGAGATACCATGGCAGTAGGTCATTGTAATGGAGCTGAGCGGAGGACAGATCCTTTCCAAGTAGCCGACGCTGTGTTCTGTGAGGAGCACACAGCCACTCACATTTAGTTCTCGCAGGTGGTGAGCACCGGCTGTCAGATACTGGACAGATGCGTCTGTCATCTGTCACAAGTAGAGTAAAGGGAAGAGAGGATATACGGCATGGAATAAATAGGGAAAATCACATGTCTAGACATTTAAAGGCTGTGTGTGCGGTTCTACCTTGGGACAACCGGACATTCGCAGTGTGACCAGACCTCCGCAGTGTAAAGAGAGGGCTTTTATGGCACTATCACTCAGTGCTAC
>JAOEHI010000021.1:4065088-4111148 GCA_025447815.1 Percopsis transmontana
AAAACAGTTAATATTTACAATAATCGAAAGTTATCACTCTTTAAAACAGTCAATAATTGCTAACTGCAAAGTGCTTAATATTCTTAGAGCTTATCTAACAGAGTAAAGAGAAGGAATATATATATATTTTTAAAGGGAGGAAAGGAGGATAGAATAAGGATTGTTAGTGGGATTAGTGCTATGAAGTAGAAAGCGTGTAGTATATACTGTAGTGATGGGTAGTTCGGGACCATTAATCTCTAAAATCACTCAACCATGAAATGAATATTAAACCCATTTTTTCTTAAATAACTTACTTTCGTGTTAATATTACAACGGTTTGCAATTATTATCCATGGGGTGGGAGGAATGATGGTATGGAAGGCTTTTATTTGGATTATCTGAATTAAGGATGGTGTAGGCACTGACACTTTGCTATCTTAAAAGCCCTAGCGTCACAGCGGAAACCGTGCTACCATGGTAACTGCAAGATGGATTTCTAGGATGCTGTCTCCCAATCCCGTCTACGTTTGTCTTCCTCTTTCACTTCCTTGTATTTGAAATCATCCAGTCTTTTAAAACTACCAGGGTTTAAACCTTATTCACCCCTGCTTGGTTGTTCCATGTTTTTCCCCATAAGCCCCTTCCTCACTAAGGCTACGCTGCTCTCTCCTCTGTTCTCATAGTTATGCATTAGTGTCTCACCCACACTCACTCATTTTAACTTGGTATGTGGGTCCTTTACATACAGCCTATGGCACAGTTTCCATGTGCAGGTTAATGTGTGCGTCATCTCACAGCGGATGGTGTTTTATAAATGGTCCATGCGTCAAAGCTGTTACTTGGGTGAAGGCTGTGTTCACGCTCAACAAGATTTAAACAATTCTTTTCATGTAATGGTCTGATGTCAGCGATAGGACAGAATGTGGAATATTAATACAAGCAGGCAATTAGGTGGATGGGAACATGCTGTTTAAAAAAAACACAAGTATTTTAAGAGCCTCCCTCATTACGGAAAGGGTCACTTTTGATTTGTGCCTGGAATTACTCTAGTGGTTGAAACTAGCATTACAAAAACATTGTACAGAACGCATGTCTCTTACACACCTAAGTGATGAGTACCTTGTATTTCTATCTATATACAAAATCAAGGAATGTACTCTTAAATGTTCGGTCACCTGACTTTTCACTCACTAATCATCACACGTGCAAAAAAATGATCTCTTATTCAGAAACAATTTTTTATGCAGTAATATGAGCTAGATGCCGACAGGTGTAGAAAGTCACAGGAATGGTTCTGTCTGTAAATCTTATTTTGTTGTTATTGCTCATAAAAAGCTCTTGTTCAAAGTATGAGACGAATGTCGTGATGTTTCTTTATGTTTCTTTAGAATGTCGTGATGTCCAGTTCTTTCTAGAACGCAAAAGTAGCTCCTACTGTGGAGTCACAGGGACGGGGGATGTTTTGCCAGCTTCCCCAATCTTTCTCTAGTCTAGGGTAATGAGTTGAGTTACATAAGCATTGGCAGGGCTTCCCTCTCATTGCTGCAAAATGGACCCTACCATTTCACCTGGGTCTTGCTGACAAGAGAGGCCTGGAGGTGGTGTCTGACAAGATTGTGCTTTCTGGGCTTTTCCAGGAATAAAATCACTTGACCCAGTGTGTAATCTGAATTTTGACGACAAAGGTTATCTGTTTTTATTTTACTTTCTGTCTCCCTCACAGTAGATGGCTTCGAGCAGAGCCCTATCCGAAGGTCCTTTAAGTCAAAGCTTCTGGTCCACTATCCAGAAAGCACAGAAAGGAATCAATTCAGTAAAGATGCAGTCAATATGGTGAGTTTTAGATAATGGTTGCTTAATCCTTTGCTAGACAGAATGCAGTTCAATCACAGAATGCAGGTCATTTTTCTCCAAGTATGTAGAACGTTTTTTTTTTTTTCGGAAGAATTTTTGTCTCTGGAATAAGTAACTTGTATTTAACTTGTATGAAATCCTCGGCTCTACATCTTATATGAAGTCCTTTTTGGGCTTGACATATCTAGTCGTTGGTACATGTTGGTAAATCAAACAAAGTCCATTGTGAATGCATACTACCAATACTGGCATTGTAGACTCGTTACAAGTATTTTTTTCAATGGAGGGTGACATTATTTTTGGTGGGGAATATGAACAGGGGAATATGAACACGCTATTTCTTGCCCCAATGTCAGTGTAAAGACTTGATATAGAGGTAAAGAAGCTAGAGTCCAGTGTTTGAAAAAAAAACTTTAATATCCCTTTTACGCTTTAAAATCTCTTATTTTCACTCTTTTTCCCCCCTCTCTTTTCTTACTCAATACCTTCATCCTCAGCTCTGCATGCCAAGAGGCCTTGCCTTCCGGACTCAGGCGGACGGCCGCCAGCCCCATTTCCACTCCTTCACCGTTACCGATGACGACGGCACACGCACCTACGGCTTTGTGCACACTTTCTACGAACGCGTCACCGACACCCAGATCACTGCCGCCATGCAGACGCTTTTCCGGATGCACCACGTGGAGCGCCACTCCTTGGCCTCCTCTCCCTCTTGCTACTCTTCCTCCGCCTCCTCTCCCTCAACGTCCAGCATGGACTCTCTGGCGAGCAGCCTGGACGAGTCGGACAGCGAGTCCCCAAGGGTCGGGCCCGCCTGCATGGAGTCCTTCGACCCGGCGCGGGACACCCTGTACGTGTCAAAGGCCCTCTGCCTGCTCACACCCCTGCCCTTCCTCGGCGCCGCTCGCCACTTCCTGTCGCAGCTGCACCAGGCGGTGACGTCCCCCGCGGCCCCGCCCCTCCCCCTGGAGAGCTACATTCACAACATCCTGTATGAGGTGCCCCTGCCGCCTCCGGGCAGGTCCCTGCGGTTCCACGGGGTACAGGGGCCCATTGTGTGCCAGCGGCCCGGGCCCGGAGAGCTTCCGCTGGGGGACTATCCCCTTGGAGAAGCCTTCACCCTACTGGGTGTGGATAATATGGTGCAGTTACTGACCTGTGTGCTTTTGGAAATGCAGGTCCTATTGTACTCCCAAGGTAAGTCTTGGTGACTGGCTAGAAAGTCTGAAAAAGGTTTGAAGAAAGTAGGAAAATTATTCCACTTCTAAAACACTGCAAGCTAAAGCAATTCACGGGATAGATTTGGCATTATGCATTTTGGCTGCCTGAGAATAGCTTATGTTCCTTCACGAAGCAGCTTCCCAAGTGAACTAATCATTGTTCATGAGTTCATTACAATTTTCTTTCAAATATTGAAATTCTTGTCATCCTGTTGCCTTTTAGTACTAAAGTTAATTCAGTTGATTACAACTGCATAGAATTTGTCAATAAAAAAAGAGCATGCAGCCTGTTTTAAATGTATTACTTTAAAGTAGATTATTGTGATTTGTGTTGTTCTATTACTATACATGTTCAAAATATATATAATAAATAAAGGGCCCTTGGAAGACATTAGGCCTTTTTTGTCAGCTGAAAACGCCCAGCTGGCAGCGCTAGGGACACTTTGGAGGCGCAGCGGGTTTTTTCAGTTGAGACGCTATGATACTGAATATCTGTGGAAGTGATGTGTTGCAAGTACCTAATTCCTCCCCTGTGATTGGATGGCTGGGTAAAACGTGAAAGTGTCTAACGCTGCATTTTACCCACAGTTTAACATTTTTCAACTCTCGGGCGACCAGAATAAAAACGTCCAGCACTCAATGCGGAATAGACGCTCAGCGCCTTGTCACGCTGCTGCTGTTTTTAGCATAGTGTAAATACGCGCCACTCCCATTGCAAACAATATGCTGGCCTCAGGAAAAAAACGCTTTGGTGGACATGTGGCCTGTATACATCCCCTCTTTCCTTATTTCTCTACTTAGACTACCAGCGTTTGATGACCATGGCGGAGAGCATCACTACATTGCTGTTCCCATTCCAGTGGCAACACATCTATCTCCCCATCCTACCTGCACCTTTACATCACCTGCTCGATGCCCCTGTACCATTCTTCATGGGCATCCAGCGAAGTAATGGGGCTCAACGATCCGCCCTCAACCTTCCACATGAGGTACACTACTAATAAAAAGGGTTAAATGTGTACTGGCAGTATTCTAGCTTTCTTTTGACTGTTTCACGGCTTCACCAGTAAAATGCGTTTAGTAAAACCAAAAATTGCTTTTTTTTATCTGCTTAATTCCCCCAATGCATATTAATGTGGCCTGCAGCTTAGGTCTGACAAAGATGATGCAGTTTCTCAGAGCCCCTCCCCAATCCAATCTTTCTCCATGCTTTAAGATCGCATTATGCTGCAAAGACGGCTCACTGGAGTCTCTTTGAAGTAACACAGCCCCAGACAGGAGACAACAGAAAAAGTGCTTGTGGCAACGAAAGGAAAGACTCTATTGGAATTAGGAAGAAGATTTAGAAATGCTATAGGGCATGTTAGTTTCTTGGAGCGCGAGTCTGTATCCCATCTTCCCTTGGGCAATTAACCCGCTGTCAGGGGTCACCGCTGAAGGTTGTGTTGCTGCTGACTTGAGCGTTCTCCACTGCTGCATAGTCATAGTTTTACTTTCACTACCCATATTCTTACGGTTAACTGTTTCTATGGTTTTTTTCTTTGTTCTTTTAATTGAAATCAACACTTCACCGAATCATGGTGGGATTCATCGCTTTAAGATCAACTTTCAAAGAGAAAATAAGTCTAACTAAGTAATTTAGTATTCCACCTGTGAATGATTTATAAGCTTTTTTTTATTAAATATGTGTTAAGAGCTCAGTGCTATCCGTTATACATGGGATAGATAAATAGCCATTTAGATAAAGTTCATGTTTAGCTAGTGCTTAAAAAAAAACAGCCTCTCTGCTGCTACCCTTCCTGTTCTCTGCAACTCTGTAACAGTCTATTCTACCTGTGTTCACGTGAACTTTCAAATCCTTTGGTGCGTTCAGTAGACTGACTGTTTGCTAGGTTCAACTTCTTTTTTTTTTACTGAATGGCACATTCCCTCAAACATTTGCATTGTTCTTGAACCACTTAGCTGCGTTTAATGGGCATGGCGAGTATTGCTCAATGATGTGTATTTAAAGTGAAGCTGCTTATTTGGAACCTGTTGGGGTGTTTATATACATTTTTGTCATCATCACTATTTAATACCAGTAGCAAATGGCAAGGGTTCATTACCAACTTATTTCAAATGAAATGTGTGCCGTCTCATTCTGAAATGAAATGCATGAAATTCTAAATTGGAATATGTTGACGCTACAGCGACAGAGGTAGTTGTATCTATTATTATCTTGTGCATCTGTGCATCTGTACACCTGAAACTCAACAATCTACAGCAGCAAAGCACAAACGATCGCTTTGTTGTTTTTAGCCATTTCAATGTTGTTCAACCCACAGCCCAACTCCTCCCTGTTTTGTAATTTGGCTTCATTCCACTGCCGCTTGCGTTCATTGAATGTAAAGTAAACGTTACACCGTCCTGAACGCAGCCCCTGATTGACATCCGGGACGTACGCCTGCTGCTTTTAAGCTTTTGTGATTGGTTAGAAGCTCAAGCCTCGCTGAGAAACTTGATGGTGGAACATCTTTACAGTTTGCTTGACTGGCAAATGAGTCATTGTGTACACATCAAGATGTATTTAGCAAATTTCCTAAGCCTTGATTTTGTGTCTCATTATTAGGCCAACCTGTGCTTTGTGGACGTTGACAACCACTCTGTTGAGACACCTGAAGACCTCCCTATGTTTCCAGACCAGACAGAGCTCATCCAGGAGCTAAGTGAAGTACTGCTGCGTTTTGGCCTTCCCCCTCAAGGGGGCGCAACAACCAAGCCGACCCTGGCTCCGGCTTGCCTGAGCAGTCTGGTCCTAGAGGATTTGATGGAGGATAGAAGGAATGGCAACCTTGGTGGGGAGGAGCTGGCCGTCCTTGAGAGGCTACAGGCGTTGGCGCGCAGGTGTGGAGGAGGGAAAATGACAGCAGGGGGGAAGAGTCTGGGCCATGTCTTTGAGGAAGAGGAGGAGGAGCTGAGGTTGGCTAAGATGAGCGTACAGCTGAGGGAGGTGTTTGCAGGCCGCTTTGCTGCCATGTTCGGCAGATATGAGGAGTTTGTCCTTCATAGCGCAGCTGACCTGGACTCTTGGTTGAGCAACCGAGAGGGAACGTGCAACTTCGACAAGGTAGACAAAGTAAAAACTATATATACCGATTTTGGGCCTAGGTTCAAAAAGGGGACCCACGGTAATTTGTTATGGTGGGATATAATAAATGTTTTAAATCTTTCAGGGGTCCTTCCTCTCCGTCCAGCCTGCGAGCCACCTTCACTTTTTTTCTCGTTTCCTGGAGACTGCCATGTTTTCTTCCTTTGTGGATGGAAAGGTCATATCTTGCTGGGCAGAGAGGGAACCACTGCTGCAGTTGTTTGACACTCGTCTGGAGCGCGAACGACTGTACGACACGGATGAGGATTCCTCTCACTGTCGCTACCGGAAGTGCACCATGCTCTTTGAGTCAGGTGGGTGTTCCGATATCTAGCACATTGTTTTTACATTTACTAGGGGAAACAATAATTTTCTATAGATTATCCAACATTAGTGCTGTCTCAAGTATCATACTCCAAAGCTCCTGGAAAGTGGTTCCTTCAAGTTCTGGGGCCTAATTTATAAAACGCTGTTTATACATAAAGTCCCGGATTTATTCCAAACTTGCCAGGAAGATATAAAAACAACAAGACATGGAGCACAGATTTGCTTAAAGCACAGATAATATTACCCCTATTGAGTTTTTGATGATAAGTTCAAATAATTATTTCTGATGAGGGCTTCAAACCAGAATTTGTTTTCAACCAGTTCTTTCCGAGCAGAATCTGGGTATTTCCTGTTTTGCGTGTGATATGACTATATGTATCTTTCAGACGGTATAAAAATCTATAACTCTATAGTCTCTATCGCTAATGTCACAAAACATTACAAAAACGCATTGCATAGGAGCGCTGTACTCCAATCTGTCCTTGGGTCGTAATCCACCGTGGCTTCCCAGTCATTTGATTGGTTTGCGATTGTTGCCAATCCCAGAACTGGGCATGACCCGGCACCCAAGGCGTGCTCAAAAAAGCCGCGAAGCGAAACTCGTATAGACTTTTATACATTTAGGCTTTTTCTGTATACACGAATAAGGTACATAGCATATGTCACACTCACTCTGTCTTACACAGGATTTGGTATACCAGAACGTGCCGAGTATAGTTTGCTTTATAAGCACAGGTAATTGGATCATTCCATAGTCAATAGTCCCAGGAAGGCTTCAGCATGGGTCTCGCCTGCTTGCTCCAGGCTCTCTCCGCCCAGGTCTGCTCCCATGCTACTCAGGGAAACAGATGATTAGTCATTGCCCACACCTGTTTCCCATCCCCAAGTCCCGTGAACCCCACCCCCCGAAACTCCCTCCCATACAGACAGCGTTAAACCATGTCCACACCTCCACAGCATAATAGTGACCCCCTCTGGCTGCAAATAGGGAGACCACACCACATTTCACTTTCACGCTATAGAGCTCCCCACCAAAGTTGAGCACATATAGTTGAGTACATAGAAAATATAAAAAGAAATTGTAATAAAAAAGAAGAACCAAAAAATTACGTTAACCGGATATTTCAAATATCTTTCTGTTCCAGAACATTAACAATATAATGTTTCTGGTTTCGTTTTTGTTCCTAGCAAATATCAAGTTTCTGGTTTTCGTTATTTGAACCGGTTCAAAGCCTTGTTTCTGATAACGCTGCTCTTCTGCTGCTTTGAACGTACTGCCAAAACATGTGAGGAGCTTGTTTAATCCTGTAGCTGTAGCTATAACGTAAATTTCCTCCCCCTTTTTATGAGTAAAAAGCATCAAAATTAAAATGGTATAGTGTGTAATATCTAGTATTATTAAAAGTAGTTTAAAACCACACATTTTGGAAAGTGTATTTCCATATGTACTGTATACACGTATAATACCAGAGCTGAATTAGGATTCTGTTTCCAATTCGGCATGAAATCCTTCAGCTGTGCAGAATTACCTTCAGCAGAACTTGCAACTGCATAATCATTGGACACAAATCTGAGGGACATGATTGGACGAAACATGTGCACACACCCCTATTGTTGCGAGTGGGTTTTCATAGCTCTGCCCCCTGTCGCCAAATAAAACACACATTTTCCTCCTCACTGAAATCCTGCCTAGAGGCCATATGTGACAGTAAACTGTGGAAATACTGACTGAACATTATTAAAATTGCCAGGGGTTAGAAAGGGAAATAAAAAATGTATGGACTGTGAAAACACGTTTTTTTCTTACTTTAGTAAGAGTGTTCTCAACCACTCGTAAAATGTTGTCTTACCTAAGAGAAGAGTAAAAACCAGAAAACATTGGTGAATCCCAGAAATCAATGGGCACTAACAAAATAAAAACAAATCGGGGATACAAACAAAAATAAATGGAAATTTTTTTGTATATTGCTTTCTGCTTAGAATCCCTGCCAACCTCTCTGAGGCCAAACGCACCAGCCTCACGTCGCATCTATTCCACATTTAGATTCTGTCTTCCCAGACTGTGGAATATTCCTGCAATCTTTATCCCTTACTCTCAAACTATAGGGACTACCATTTTTAAATGACTGTAGATGTTTGATGTTTGTGCGGGAGATTCGCAGAAGTGTGGCGCAGAAATGTATTTTTATGCAAATGTTATTTGTTTGTATGCTAATTAAAATGATAGCGTGGAACACATCCAGCATTATTTTATTATTAAGAATATTTTAATTAGGGCGAGTTGTTTGGCAGGATTCTGATTCCAAAGGGTCACAATTAAAGCTGATATTGATGAGATGGCTCACGCATGGGTACACCATTATAAAAAATATTTCAGAAAACAATTTTAGATAGATACAATGTATACATCAGTGTGATTTTTATTTTCTATTGAACTTGCTGGACGGAAGTGGAAAATGTAAATAGTCTGGAAAATTATGTACAAACGAATTATTGATATTAGAACTTGCCAAAACAATTTAGAATCTGGAAAAATACAATTGTTTTGATGGATTTTTAGTTAAACCCAGCCCTAATTTCTATACTTGCCTATTTTGTTTAGACAGTCTTGTTAACTGTTGTGTCTTTTTGCAGCCCAGGCCATAGAGCGCAGACTTCTGAAAGCAGACCACACCGCTATTCACCCGCACCTGCTGAACATGCGGATCGGTCAGGGTCGCCATCACCAGGGATACTTTCCCAAGCTGCAGGCTGATGTGCTTGCACAGGGTCATAGCACCAACAAGTGAGAATACACTTGCTGCGGTTTAGTTTGAGTACTGTGTTAATCAGTAGCACCTTTCTAGCAATAATGTCAAGTGTTGCCTTTACCTTATTGTGTGACAGGTTAACCAACTAACAATGTCAGTACACACTCAATTACTTACAGTACATGTACTTCTGCAGGCACGCTGCCTGGAGGTTTTTGTGGCAATAATTGACTTGTTTTTTGGCCGAACAGATGGTCTGGTCGTGTCACAGTGTCGCGTAGGACTGACCCCAAGAGACCAACTGCAGCCGAAAGTTCAGAACTTGATAATGAACACAAACAGGTACTTGTGTACACAAACACAAACTTACTTAAACGCACTCAAATCGTTGAGGCTTGTCTTATTATTTTGCTCTTTGTTAAAAAGAAGCACACATTTGGGAAGACGAACCTACGGCATTCAACGCTACTTGACGCCTCACCTTCGGCTGTCAGTCAAACCCATCGGGAGTTTGTCGATGGTTTGTTGAGCGAGTGTCGTCTGAAGACCAAACGGATGTTGATGGAGAGAATGGGGAAGGAGAGTGTGGAAATGGGCCAGGGAGAGGCCAACATTACAGGCCTACAGGAGAACACGCTCATCTATGGTCTCTGTGACCTACTGGAGAGGACCTGGGGCCACGGTCTGCAGCTTAAACAGGTCCGACAACACACATGGATTAATACCTCTGTTTTTATTTTACTTTATAATTATTGACCTGAGAAAAAAGTTTTTTTTTAATGGTAAATGGTAAATGGACTGCATTTATATAGCGCTTTTTTGTACCCCATAGGCCACCCAAAGCGCTTTACATCATTGCCTCACATTCACCCATTCACGCACCGATGGTGGTGTCTGCCATGCAAGGCGCCATCCAACACATCGTGAGCAGTTAGGGTTAGGCGTCTTGCTCAGGGACACTTAGACAGAAGTCAGCGGGTATCGAACCAGCGACTTTTTGATCGCCAGACGACCTGCTCTACCCCCTGTGCAACTGTCGCCCTGTTTTATGTTTTAAAACACTGATGACATTAAGTTTTAAAGTTCACGTTCAGTGTCCTACAAGAACACTTGTGCATGTGAACAAGTTGGGGTCTGAATGTTGATGGGTTTGTTCATTTCAGCATGGGATGACTGTATGTTCTGAACAGGGGAGGTCTGCCCTTTGGTCCCATCTGCTCCACTACCAGGCCACAGAGAGGATGGAGACCCCTACTAGGTCTTCAGGTCAGAGCAGAGTGCATATCCTTGCCTGTCAGGCCTTCTCTTTGTCTATTTTATGTAATAATTTAGTAATTCACTAAATTACAGACCGTCAATTACAAAGCAATTTCTGGCAATTACTGTGTAATATGCAGTGAAAATGTAGAAAAAGTATTATATCCTATAAATATAATTACCTAAAATACTATTAATATACAGTAGTAAATTCAAATAATGCACAATCATAATGCATACAGAATCAGATTTCAAATGTTCAAATATAATAAAGAGTTCAAAAATCTATTTGTGCAGTGTCTAATGGACCAGGCCAGAGAAGCTTTGATGATGAAACAATGCTCCTGAAAGGAACTTTGCTACAGGACATGAGGTAAGGATGTGAATTATTAATAAAAGTGGTAATGTGTCATTATGTGTTGAGTTTTAAAAAAGAGGCAAAACACTAATCCTGCTTTGGTATAATTAATGTATACATGACATATATGGAAATACCCTTCCCAGAATTGGAGGGTTTAAAGTACTACCCCAAAATTGTGTGATGATACTAGATATTAAACACTACAACTACTACAAGGAATAGAGTCCATGAGTTTGTTTCATAGAAAGACATAAAAAACCACATTAATCTCGTGTTTTGCGTTTATTTAGAATTTGATATCTATGACTCCCTGTCCTGCCAGGTTTGTCCAGACGATGAGTGAGGGTCTGTCTGAGGTGGGTCAGGCCCGTGCCTGGATCCATTTGGCTCTAGAGAAGAAAATGCTATCACAACACCTAAAGGAGCTGCTTACAAACCAAGACCTACTCAGGTAAGGCAGGAAGGAAATGCAGAATAGGTGCCTTTTTAATGACAGGCACCTAAAAGCTACAATGGCCTGTTCCAGATACTTTTGGAGACACCTGCATAAGTAACAGCTAACTTTGAAACCAACCGTGCATGGACAGTACATCACGTCAATGGAAGGGTTTAACCTCTTTTAGTTTTGCATTTGCTCTCTGGTAGACCAATCACTGGTGTTTGAGGCAAAATACGCCAATACCTGTGCATTGCCTGCAGAACTTTTTAGGGAATGTCACACCACACGCAATCAGTAATACAAATGGCAAGGCTTTCATGAATGGGCTATAGGCTGAATCATTATTGTATTATTACATTGTGCCCTCTGACAGGCAACTGTACAAACCCCATGCATTCCTGCTCTGCGAGGAAGAAAGGGAGCAATTCCTCTTCCACCTGCTGTCTCTCAACACTGTGGACTACCTCTGCTTCACACGGGTCTTCACCTCCATCAGTCAGTATCATAACCTCTAACAGGAAATAGTTAGCATACACGGTACATACATGACACATTTATTTGAAAGGACTAGAAAGGTTTTTAATCACTTTTAGAAATTGTAACTCAAGCAGCTAATTTTTTACATTTTAGACCTAAAGAGGTTTTAACAGATTTACCTTTCCAGACACTTTCATATTTTCACTTTCATATTTTCTTTCTCCCTTTTTATGTCTCCCCAGGTATTCCATACCGTGTGGTCATCATACCCATGAAGAAACTTAGCATTGCAATGACAATAGTTAACCCTTGGGTGTGTGTGTCTGGAGAGCTGGGCGATTCAGGAGTACGACAAATCCCAAAGAATACGCAGGAGATCTTTTTCCAGGTCCGTACGGTTATGGGTAAATGATGAGTGGTTTAAAAAAAATGCGTACATGCAGAGCCTTGTGTATGTGTGTACAGCACTATTCATTCTGGTGTATGTGCTTTTCAGTGCAAGAACCTTGGCAGGCTGAGCACTCTGCAGCTGGGACAGGAGAACACTGGCTTGCTGGCCAAGTGTCTCATTGACTCCGTCATGGTGTACAATGAGATCACTGGACACACCTACAGGTGAACAGCTACCATACCTGCTTCATGGCTAGCAGAGTTATAGCAAAGATACCAGTTCCTAGGTGTAACTCCTCTTTACTGGGGCGGTGCTTTTAAATAACAATGCACCTTGGTTTGTGGTGGGTTAAATTAGGGTTAGCAAAATAACAATCAACTTACACTCGTCAAATATCTAGTTACAGGAATAGATTTTAGTAATGTATATAAATTTTTATACAATTACGATTAGGTCATTTAGCAGATGCTTTTATCCAAAGCAACTAACAATTACATAGTGCTATTACATGGAGCAGGTAGGGGTTAGGTATCTCGCTCAAGGAGTCCAACACCCAGACCACTAGATTATCCTGACCCATATTTTTATGTGCTATTTTCATTGGTGAGTTTATTTAAGGCTGTGTTGGACACTGTTCGAAAAAAATACGTTGTTTTCTTTTAGGTTCCCATGCGGTCGCTGGCTGGGAAAAGGCGTGGGTGATGGCAGCTTGGAAAGAGTCTTGATTGGCCAGCTGGTGTCGCCAGGCGGAGAAGACGACAGTGGAAGGTGGACAGGGACTCCTCCTGAACTGAGCTCCACGTCTCAGGGTGTACGGACAGTGCTGGATTCGCTCAGCGGGCGCAGTAGTATGTACCAGAAATAAGAGCACACCCTTTTATAGTACAATAGCTGACCTACTTTGTTTGTATGCTTGCTACAATTACCATTTTTCCCTCTTGTATCCTATTTCAATGTGGCCTTTACTGCCCTTGCTTTCTCATAAATCCCAATTTTATCCCTCTATTAATTTTTTTTTCCCTCTTTCAATTTATTTTTCATTGTAGGAGTGATGTCTGTTGAGGTGCAAGAGGATATGAGGGAAGCAGCCAATAACCTTGTCAAACACTTCCACAAACCTGAACAAGAGGTATGTGAATGTGTCCTCCAGGTCGACACTGGACTTGATGCAACTCTTGCTATGAGAATACAAAAATGCGATTCATTGTGTGTCCAGAACTGACACGTAATGCGACAACACAGCTTTTCTCCAGGCTAAGGGATTTCAGTAAATTCAGATAAATCTATTAAGCTAATTACTGATTTAGTATTGCTCAGAAGAATTTTAACTAAAAGAAGGTACTCATAACTCTTCTTATAGTGTAATGGAGACTGAAAACATCACTGAAGGACAGTAAACTAATAAACTTATTTACACCATTTTTTACTGTACTAAATATTAAGTAATAATATAGCTCTAATGAAACCTTACATTTATAGGGTGTATAATCTAGTTTCAATATGCAGTTGTATATATTTTAATTACATTCTCAGATTTTGGGCATGATATTTCCATATGTACTGTGTACAGTATATGTATTATACCTGAGAAGAATTAGGATTTTATCTCCAGTCACCACCATGAAATCCTCAGGTAAGAGGCCCTACATTCATCAAAAGCTGCATCACATTTCTGTCTAAAGGCTAAATAGGATGTCTAATTCCCTCAAGTATTTTAAATTAGACTAAGTAAAGAAAGAATGGTAGACCAGTATTATGTTCAACTCTCACAGGCTGTCTGGTGTCTGCACTTAAACTTAAAAGCTTTGGCTGGAGCACATATGGATCACTGTGGTTTATCTGTAATGGACCCCTGGTTCATTGTAATTGTATTTTTATAGGTACTTGGAGTTCCCCTTAGGACAGTTGTGCGTAGGAATTCAGGCTTTAATATACAGGTCTTGCATTGTGCTTAGGCTCAACCTGAACAAATCCATACAGCTGCCATCTTCCAGTCACTACAGTGAAAATAGAAAAGTCCCTTAAATAATTTGTGGATTTGTGTAGAGATCAGTGGCCGTCTTTTGTGGCTGTTTAGACCACAAGAAAAGACATCACTGCAGGGATTAATAACAAATGGTGAAATAGCTTCTAAAAAGGTTGTGTGTTTATCGTGACATTTTGTACCCAAGAAAGGAGATTATTTATGTTCGCGTCACGTTTTGTAAGATCATCTTGGGTGAAAAAAACCTGCAAACTAAAATACTGCCATGCATTAATTATATTCACAGAACAGATATTATATCCAAAGAACCAGTAGAACTTTTTATGTATTAACAAGCAAATAAGAAGTAGTATACAGAAAGTACAGGTCCTTCGCCTAAAATGTTTCTCTCCCCTTACTATTGGACCAGAGAGGAAACCTGACTGTCTTGTTGTGTGGCGAGTGGGGGCTGGTGCTGTCTTTGGAGAAATTCTTCCTGCATGGCATTAGGTCCAATCGTCTCTTTCAGAGAAATGTGTTTGTGTGGGACTTTTTGGGTAAGTGTGTTTGTGTTCATTAAATAAACGAATACAAAAATACAAGTCTCAATAGTTTGGCTCCACCTAGTGGTACATATTAATTTCACCATGGATAAAATTCACCATAAAAGAGTTTGTTGTTTGAGAAAAAAATAAATATTATCTGCACCTTTGATGCATGGTGGATCTGTTATTTTTTTTTTGTGGGTTTTATTTATTTTACCATAATATAGTTGTGAATATTTAAGTCATAATTGTTGTTTGTCCTTTATGTACAAATGTGATGGATTACTTTTAATTTAATAGGACTTTTATTATTATAAACTATAGGTTGTTACTGCAGCAAAAGAATGAGACCGGACAAGCAAACTGGTTGATGGTTGATTAGATCATGTGTCTCCCACAGAAAAGGCAGTGGTTTCCATGGAGACAGCAGATCAGATGGGCGACCTGCGTGGATCAACAGAGCCTCTGGGCTTGCCTTGTGACTCGCTATGTCACTATGTTAATGCCATCAACACCTCACCACGGAACATTGGAAAAGAGGGCAAATTTCAGCTGCTTGTCTGCCTGGGAGTCAGGTCAGAGTTGGAAGTGTATACGTTTGAGCAAGAGTGAAATTAGCTTGTATAAAATACTAGTTTCTGGTTTGGATTCAAACCAGCAAGAAGGTTTGTTATGTACTGATATTATGGCTCATTATGGGAGGTTATACCCAATTTTCCTGACCTAGGTGGTCTGTATTTAGGTGACCCAATTTCCTCTCTCCTGGACACCTGAGGAAGTGGCCTGCAGCATCATTAGTGTCTGAAATCCTCTGCTCTGGCCCATTTACATCACATGCAGTTATTTTAGGCAAGGGTCACATCTACTGTAGCAACAGGGTTTTCTATGTACAGTTCACCCATCTAGTTGAAAGAGGTGTAGAATCCGTCCGACAGAACAGTTTTGAGGCGTGTGCCTTGTGATGCTCAGATACTAAAATTAAATTATTATGCTGATTTAAGTTAATGAAATGAGATTGGTCCTTTCTAGCCTCCCTACATGCTTCTTCTAGTTGTGTATTTTCACCAATTTCAATACACATTTGTGGACCGATTATTGATTACTGATGTATTTGGATTCACAGGGACCGGCTACTCTCTCAGTGGCTCCCCCTATTGGCGGACAGTCCGTTGACATTGCGGACTTACGAGGAGGGTGCCCTGCTTCGGGACCGTGCCGCTGTGACCTCCCTCTCCCGCATTCTGCACACACTCGACGAATTCACTGTCCCCCTGGAGGCAGCCCTGGTCAAAGGGGTTAACCTCTGACCCTGCCATGAATAGGATGGGCTGTGGAGTGGATGACCCCAGTGACGCTGAATAACCTTCCTTCCATGGATAGTAACTTATGTATTGAGAGCATACCATGGTTCTGCATGTTCAAAACAGTGGATTTTGCTGTGAAAAAGACAATATTATGCTGGTATGGCACATTGGAGTTTCAGTGAAGAATTCTAAGGTATCGTTCTTTCATTTGATAGCAGGCCACTGGCAGCTTGCACACAAAAGATATTGCCTTGTTTGCTGATGTACAGAAAAGCCCTATATATTTGCTCAAGGAAACATTATTGGCCTTTATATGCTAGTTTACACTGTGATATTCAATTTCCTTTTTAAGAAGAAATTGAGTCATTCCTTATCCCCCATCAATAACAGATATTTTCACAGCTTGCGCCAAGAACCAGACTCTAGGACCACTATAACTCTTTCCTCCAATTTCTTAAGGTTACACTTAAAAACACATACATGTGGCCAAATCTGTGGTGATTTACAACTCTAATGTCACTGGTCTCAACCCACAAGTTTATATACAGTACTTTAATGGGGTGTCTCAGATCAATAACGTGTAATCTTAATTTTCTCACAGTAGAAAACACTTTTGGCCTGTCAATGTTGTCAAGTCACCTTTTGGATTATATACAGGGTTGTATGTTCTGCTGTTGAAATGCCAGACTGGGAGAATACTCAAACCAAACTTGTGACTTGTTTGTTGAAATATTTTTTTATTGCTTTGGAAAAAAAAAAACTTTTGTTTTTGTTTTTGTTTCATTACATACTACGAGCTGTTCCCATTTGTCATTTGTAGCCAAATGTATGACCTATGTAAATGACATCTTACTGTTTGGTGTGAATTATATTGAGCTGTTGTTACATTATGTGACTGTGAATAATTGTCATGATGTTTGTTTTTTTAGTAGTTCTGCTATCTTTGCTAGACCAAGGCTTTAAATATAGGTTAAGATTAATTGAAAACTGGTTCTTGGGAAAAAAGCTAGGTATTAGGTCATCGTTGTATTTTATTTGGTAAACTGTTCTGAAAATGCTGCCTCCTGCACTGTCTTGCAAGCACTATCTAACCCACAATAACAAACGCTTATATTATTATTGAAAAATAGATTAGAGTAAGCAATAAGTTATTATATTTATTAAATGTATCATTAAATATTAAAGTTGTTATTGACATAAGAAATTGTTTTATTTTGAATCCTAACATCATTGCAAATGTAATGCTGGCAATATCCCGACACCAGAGACAATTTAGACAGTTTAAAGCAAAAGACTGAATGTCCAAAGTGAGGCAAACAAGACTGGTTTGCACAGTAAACTATAACAGAACAGAGGCAGATTTGTATGTACAGTGCCATTTCAAAACCTCATAGAAATAGAAACTACAAATAGGAGAGAAAGTAGGGGGCTGCAAAATATATTCATTTATTTATATATCAAAAGAATGCTATCAAATAATTAAAATTTCTCACACATAAGTTAAGTTAAGTTAATTTTTTTAAGAATGTAGTATTCAATAGGCGAAATAACTCACAAACCAAACTGCTGCCCTCCAGGAGAGCAAAACCCTCCAGAATCACCTCAACAGCAACCCCCACCAGGCTGCAGAGCTTATACTGGAGGAGCCTGGCACCCTCCAGCTGATGATATGCTTGGCTTTTTCAGGAGAGCCAGGCTAAGCAGCAGTATGTTGAGGAGGACTGGTGCCTGAGGAGCAACATTACAAAGTGGAAGCTCTGTGAGGCCCTCGTCTAAAGAGACCATGGAGCAACGCGAGCTCAGAGAGGGTTCCTTGGACAAAGAAGAAGAGCTCTGCTCTCTGACCTCATTTCGCAAACCTGAACTACTTCCGGAGGAAGACGACATCAGCACACTAACACCTGTGCTGACTGTGTCAACATACTGTATGATTATAAAAACGTGTGTTAAATGTTGTAAAGAAGGCTATCGCATCCTTGTCACTGTAATCCCTTTTTTAGTTTTTGGCTTTGGGGTTCAATATGCCAGGCTCCAAAAAGAAGAGAGGATTTGCTTGCGACCCCCCCTCATGCATACTGTAGATATAGGGTCACAAGCAATAATCCACTTCTTTTAATAGCACAGCATAGCAGCATAAAATGACTGCAATGAAAAATGTATGCATGTATGTCAAATGTATTTTTCTTGTTTAAGAATGTTAAAATGATTGTATCAGCAGTGTTACGTTTCTCAGTAATAAAGCTATCAGTGAGGTTCTGCTATACGCACCATTAAAATGATAGGAGACATTTTAATAAGAGCTGGGTTAAAAAACGTGAACCTATAATATGCAATTGATGTATCCCTTTCAGGCATTTTATTGATCTTCAGAAGCTGTATAATGAAGTCATATAACCTAAAAATACAAATAAAAAGACGAGAGTAAGACACAAAGGGAGCTGGGTCATTTCAGCAGCAATCAGTGGTCATGGTACATCAGAGAATTAAAAATACAATTACACAACACTGGATCGGGAGCTTTACAGACACTTTAGCAGACACTTTTATCCAAAGCAACTTACAATTACATGGTGCTATTACATGGAGCAGGTAAGGGTTAGGCATCTTGCTCAAGGATGCTTACAGGTAGGCCAACTCTGGGGCTTGAACCCACACCCTTCCGGCTGGGAGTACAACATCCAGACCACTTGGCTAACCTGCCCCCTTTTGTATTCATCTGTATTTTAACGTATTCATTATTGATTAGCAACCAAGCTCTGAAGTAGCATGGTTAAACGCTGTCTTACTGTCACATCTGATAAAACCACAGTAGGACTTTAGTTTCAGACACTGCACTGCATTCATTGACCTTGATTATTTACATCCACTGCCCTGTGTTGAGTTGTGTGGTTTTTCAAACTTTTTAAACCATGACCCTCAAAACGATGTGATTTATAGTATGCAGGTGGGATTGCCTATTCTGAACCCCTTCTTTTGAGAGTATTATAAAGAATACAATTATATAAATATGCTATATAATTCAATGACCTCCATTAAAAATGCATGGTAGGCACATAATAATAACCAAACTAGTATGAAAAATAATTAAATAATAAAAAGTTTTTCAATAAAGTAAAAAAAAAAGTATTAATCTAATAAAAAGGAATTAATAGAAATTAACATTTGTTTTTACAAAAACTGTGTTAGTTATTTTCATCTGACCCCTCAACCACTAGTCTAGATTTGTTTTATAAGTTTATAGTAGGCCTAATTATGCGCGACTGAACCCTGACCATGGACCTCCAGACAAGCCATCTGGCGTTCCATAGTAAAACGACAGACTCCACCTCTTTGCTTACATTCTCCAATGTGCCATAGCAACCAGAGCCGAGCCCCCTGTTCCCGCGCAATGTTCGCATCCTTATAAGGCCACTGGACTGCAGACGCATTGAAACGTCAGCCATTTATGTAAATCGGTTTGATTGAAGAAAAAGAAAAAACTCTGCTCTACTCTGAAATGGAGGCGTGGATACTGCGCATGCGTACTAAGTCCACAACTATCCAGTCCCGTTCACAAGCGAGACATCAACAAGAGAGCGGGTTTCTAATGCGGATTGATGATCATAATAGTTGTATTTTAACGACGCGTCATCGACGTTATCACTTTTTTGTCAACTCCACGCAAGGCACAGCAAGGTAATTTATGAAACTGTTTTTCATTTGTCCTCGGGGATCTTTTAATGTAAGCGGGGGTTTCCTAGGCTATATGCTTTCAATGCTGTAATTCAAAACAAGCTCTCAGTTGTCTCAGAGGACAATTGCACATTAGGGGCCTGCAGCAACACAAAGTAGAGCGATCAACTTCCACTGCAGACCACCGTTCATGACTTTATTAAGTTGGGCTTGATGATCGACATGTAAGATGTGAATTCGGAATGTTGAATATGGGGGGGAAATGCAGTTCTTGTTAAATCCGTATGCGCAAGAATGGCTGTGTTTTCGTTTTCAAAGTGCATCTGGGTGAAAGAAGCGATCCTTCTTTTTCACATTTAGTCTTTGGCGAAAGTAGGCTAAGCTATTTCTAATGGTATGGTCAAAGTAATTATAATTTATGTTTATTGTATAGCTGTGTGTAGTCTACTTAACAAGCATTTACGACTAATCGAGGCAAGTTAGATCTCTCACGCCCACCCATGCAAGAGATGCGCTTCAGCACGCGGGCGATAGTAGCCTATCAACAAAATAGGTCTATTGCAGTATCCTATTTATTATTCTGCACTTAACTTAGTCGACTCATCACATTAAAAGCCACACGGAGAGTCTAGCTTTGAAATCTCAAATATTTCGCTTTGAACTTCGTGCGCACATAGTTGTAGGTGGACTGTTGCAGTGACGAGGTTCTTGAATAACAAAGAATAAAGATCAAATTACACGACAGTATTGGGGAAAATTGCGACAAAATAATATTAGAATGCAATAATTTCTGGGTTTATTTGGCTTGTTCTGATGATAACATTGTTTAAAGTTAAGCTCGTCCCAGAGAGACGCGCGTATCGTCGACCAGAGGACGGTTATTATAAAATGGGTGCGCAAGAAGCAGCTCGTGTGGCATGCCATGCTTCCTCGCAAAAGTGGGCGGCGTGTTTGTCGATGTACACTTTTCTCTCTCGTCTTTTCCTCGTGCCCACGTCAAATTTAAAAGTATATTGTGTTATTTACACGTACCTTAATTTATTTAGAGTAAATATCCACGTTTAACTTTGATTATACAGGTTTTATACAAAATCGCATCACACCCCCCACCACTCTGCCTCCGCCTTTGAAGTGTGTTGCCATGTTGCGTGACGTCACGTACTGTATTCTACTTCTGCTACACTGTGGCACACTGCACTGTCAGGAGACCCGAAGGACTGATGGCAAAAAAAAGAGTCTGGGGGTGCGGCTCGTGGTTTTGCCGCAGTTCAGATCCACATGTGCACATGTGCTTTTTTGCCTAGCAACATAAATCGGAATTTGACCACGCCAATTCTGGCACAAATTATCCATAAAACAATTACTCGCTTCGCGTTTCATTACGCTTTCTGTGATAAATCAAGCTCGTGTAGGGTATAACGTATATTCCTTAAATTAACTATAGGCTACTAGACAATAATTAGTTTGCAGACATCGAACTAAGTTTCTGTTTTATATCATTGCAAAATTAAGCGGGAATGAGTGCCCACGGTAACATGCATGAGCTGTCTGATATCTGTCTGCCTGTCTGACCTACTTCCATCATTTGGGTCATAATGTAAGCCAGGACCCTCCAGCATTATGCTTTCAGTAGAAATGTAGGGGTGTGATCTATTGACGCACCCATTATTATTATTATTATTATTATTATTATTATTATTACACATAGAAATTCCTAGAATAAAAACAATAATATTCAGTCTTATAAGAAGGGTAAAGTATGAAGACAAACATACAAGTTTTACAGTGTTAATGGAATGTCTTGTGGGCAGATGTTTGGCTTTCATAAGCCGAAAATGTACCGGTGTTTGGACGGTTGTTGCATCTGCCGTGCCAAGTCATCGAGCTCACGCTTCACAGACAGTAAGCGGTATGAGAAAGACTTCACAAGCTGTTTCGGGTAAGAAAACAAACGTAAACCACATTTTGCTCGTTCTGTGGGCCTATATGTGGTGCTAAGTAGCCTAATAGGCCTACTGCATCTACGGGCTGTTAGCTGATGCTGTTATTAATCAGATTAGGTACTAGTGGTCAGTAGTTATAGTAGTTGTTGACATTTTGTATTTATTTATACATTGTCATATGCAAAAAAGTTTTTATTGGTATGAAAAAGTTCTGTCTTATCATCATCCATTTTATTGATATGCACACACACAGTCATAAACATATACATTATTAATTTCCTTCCCTATATTGCTTAAGGTTGTGTGAAAGTCGATCAGGAGAAATTTGCAATGCCTGCGTGCTTCTGGTGAAGCGCTGGAAAAAGCTCCCCGTGGGATCCAAGAAAAACTGGAATCATGTAAGTACTTGTGAGCCTACAGTATATTTTCAATTCATAGTGTTATCATACATGGTATACTGTACATTTAAGGTCCCCAGTGGTATCTGTCCTTTGTAAAGTCACTGTTCTGAACAGTTCATGTGGTGATACAGTGATGTTTTTCACTCTATGATAAACACTTTGGAATTGGCAAAAATGTCACCAGAAAATGTCTAACATTATCCTCTAAAACCGATCTTCCTCTCTCTTTCTACAGGTGGTTGATGCAAGAGGAGGCCCAAGCCTAAAGATAACCTCCAGGCCAAAGAAGATAAAGTCTCTCTCTAAAAAAGCACGACCAAGTCAGATCAACAGGCTTCAGAAAGAGCTCAAGCGAAACAGTTAGTTTATGCTTTAGTGTTTACTCAACTCTTGCTTGAATTAATTCGTTATTTTGTTCTTTTACTCGTGCTGAGGTGTAATGTGTAAAATCTAATATCAATTTAATAATCACAAATTGTCCCATTTTCGGTAGGGTATTTTAATATGTTGTATACATGCATTTTATCTAAATGGAATTAGGTGGCCGCTACTTTGCCAAGTTGTCTTATGCAGCAGCTTTAATGTAGTGTGTTCTTACCACCAGATTCGGATGCCCACAGCACCACGTCTAGTGCCTCACCAGCTCAGTCTCCCAGCTATAGTAACCTCTCAGATGAGGGCTCGGACACCGAACTCACCCCTGGCTCCAGCCGCTCCCCTGTCTTCTCCTTCCTTGACCTCACATACTGGAAGAGGTAAGTCAGCCAGTATGTTAGTCAGTATGGCTTGTATTTCAGCTTGTGACAAATATACAGCCCCTCCCCCCAGTGTGAAATCCTCCATTAGTACCATTTACAGTTCATTATTTGCAGTTTGAAAGTTCTAAAAGAATAACCATTTCTAATCAGGTGGCAGCTATCTTTATGTATTTGTGCAAATATTGTTATAGCTGCTGTCTAATGCTTAATGTGAATAAATGTATTGTATATTTCACTGTTAATAATTTAATATAATAATATGGTGTCTAGGTGCGACATTTCACGAAGTATTAGATCAGCTTCAAAGCATAGACCATAGAACGTCATATTATAAGTAATACAGTTTTAGTAACGTAACTCCGTAAATACAACGATAAAAATTAAGTTTAATCAGACAACTTTACTTTTCCAATTACAACTTGGATATGGTGATGGATTAAAATGTGATAAATATACATGTGGTTCAACATTCTATATGTGGTAATTTATTCTACCTATCATTGCCTAGACAAAAGGTGTGCTGCGGAATCATCTACAAGGGGCGTTTTGGGGAAGTGCTCATCGACCCCCACTTGTTCAAGCCTTGTTGCCGCAAGCAGCAGCGGCAGCAACAGCAGGAGGTGGAGGAGGGCTACGAAGAAGAGGAGGAAGAGGGCGAGGAGGTAGATGTGGAGGAGGGCCATGGGGTGGGGGAGGCAAAAATTGAGGAGGTAAATGGAGAAAAGTCCCAGATGGAAGATGAAGCGGAAAAGGCACCAACCTTTGAGAAAAGCCCAGAGGCTCCACAGCTCTATGTCAGTATGGCTCCACCTCCAACCAAACAGCAGGTGGAGGAGGAAGAGTGGTAAGATTAAAACCCCATTTTGTGCACATCAGGAAGTCTTGAGGTGCTCTTGTTTTTCAAGCACTTAAATTTAGAAGTTGCCTCAGATTGCCTTCAAGGAAAAAGCAGCTGAAAATCCTTTGGTCTTCTACATACAATATTGTTGTTAGCTTGTTTATTTGAACCTTTTCTTTGTAAATGTAGGACTTTTTTTTAAATACTCTTTGTATTTAATGTTTTTCCTGATGGTTGAACACTACCTATGGTGTTTTGATCTCCCTAAAGGGACTACAGGCAACACTTTTTTGCGGTCTAACGAAACCTTTTGTTGATACTGTACATCAAATTGGTTACATAAATACAACTAAATGGTATACAAAATAGTAAACCAAGAACACAGTGATTTTCGTGTAAGTATTTAATGACAGCAAACATAAGCAATATTCACGGTAGATACTCTAGTTTGCGCTGTGTATTTCATTACCAATTATGTACAATCTCAATTTTGCGTATAATCATTTAATTTAACAATCTTGTCTTTAATGCCTTTAAGATAAAATGCTGGAACTCATTCTCCTCATCCAATGAAACTATTTTATTTCAAAATGCTGTGTATCAATTTTGAGAAAAAGGGTGCTACCAGATATTCACCAGTGAATATTTGAAAAAGCAATTAAACCGATTCTCTAAAAATTGGTATTTTGTAAGAAAAGGTATTGTGAATGCTAGTGTGACAAATTCTACAAAGCAAGGTTAGCTGAATTTACTTTTACTTTTTGGAATTTAACTACACATTTACAAATATTCAGACCTGTACAGTAGCCTTTGTGTTTGTATGTCTATATACTGAATGCATTCATTCTCAGCGGTTTGTTTATCTAGAATGGATCTGTTTGTATGTATGTTTGTGAATGTGTGGGTCCCATTTAAAATAAGGCCTATTCACAGTATCAACAGCAGACACAAGTCTTACTTATAATACACACAGTGCTAGTGTTCATTTTGAATTGGTATTGGTGACACAGTGGAATTTGCATGAATTGCAACCAACTCTCCCGTCCAAAACACCCAATGATCTGATGCATGATTCTGCTAAAGTGCATGGCCTTATAAAAATGTACATTTTACTTTTATTTTTTTGGATCAATTTCTCTGAAGTTTTAAATTATTTTTTTATGTAAAAATATAGAAAAATAGAAAAAAGTGTCTTTGCATAACAATACAACCCAATACAACAGTAAAGCATACCAATCGGTCTATTCTCATTTAGCAATATCAATATCAGTGATTTTTTTGTTTGTTTTGTTATTCCTGGATAAGAATGCTATGCCATTGCCTCTAATATACCACAAAGGTGTTGTGATGTATATATTACTTTATTTATCAAATGAAAGCCAAAGCACATTTAAATTCACCCAATGTCAAATAAATGCAGGATATTATGGACAATTGTGCTTGTCCAATTCTATTTCGTATGTTATGTTTTTAAAGAACACTAATGTGGGAGTTCATACATTTGATGCTGTACTTGGGAGCGGGGGTGTATTATGTACATAAAGGGTTGGGTGAGGGGTATGGCTCCTATATTGGTTACGTTATTTATTTATTTCATATTTATTTGTCATTGCATCCCCAGTTAGAAGTGTAATACTATAGACTGTTTTAATCTTTTACAAATAGTTTGGTTTTGTACATCAGTTATTATGTGAATGTAATTCTCACATAGGCAGTGTTTGGTATTGCCTTGAATTACCAGTTGTCAATATTTGTGAAATGTTGGTTACATATTTATTTACTCATCAGTTGAGTTGCGCGCAACCTAACTTATTCTGTATCATGCATTTGTAATTGTAGATAAAGACATAGATTAGGACCAAGCTTTTGTTAATTTTCATTTTCAATGTACCCTAACACTATAGGCTAATGATCTTTTTGTAGAATTGCTGCACTCTCTTAGATTGTAGAGCTACTTGCATGTGTTGTAGTTATGCATTTACCTAGCAAGTTAGACAAATCAGTTTTGTATTTTTTTATACATGTACTTTTTTTACTCGTTCCTTAATAAAAGTACTTTTGTGAGTTTTCTCGACTTGTTACTTTCCTGTTTTTTTGTTTTTTTGTAAATTAAATTCTTGTAATGGTAGTACATCAATAATTCAGGTAAAAAAAATAGATCTAACTATTTGTGACATGTCTTAAATGTCATCATTTTTATATATATATATATATATATATATATATAAAAAATATTTGTAGGCCTAATGTATTTATTAAAACGTAGCCTATATACATAAGATATGTGTCACCTTATAGAGAAGGCAGATACAAAGAAAAACTGAATTTTAGTTGGTAGGCTACACTTGAGCCTTTCCCCGCGAACACAATTGTAGGTGAATACACTATTTCAGGTATCTTTCCGCCTGAATAGGCTATTGTAGAGACTGCCAAGAACGTATCGAACTGGTTGCAAAGGTTTAAATAATACTGTAAATGCTGCTAAATATGACTGCCGACGCGTTTACTGTGTATTTTATTCTATGGTAGGATACCCTACAAAATGACAACGCCCAGGAACGCATACTGCTGGGTCGGGTCGGAGGAGAAGATTCAGCGCACGTGCGTTTGCACCAATAACCATGGATGTATTATTCCATGGTTTGCACACGAATTCAACAGCACCGCCGGAAATAGTTGTCATGTGACGAGATCATTTCATAAACACGGAAGTGACTCTCATCTTTTGTATTCGACTGAACCATAAAAGACTAGCCTTTCAAACTGCACGAAGTAAACACAAACAACGAGTGTACATTCTGTGTCAGGTAAACAGTAAAGCATCCGGCTGGTTCTAATCGTATTTTAGTTAGCAAGATAATGTAAAATGGTTCCATATACTAAAGATTATGATTTTTTTATATCTATTCATGATTTAGTCAAGTCCATCGTTTGCCTATAAAGCCATTGACATTTATTTACGTGACAAACTGACAAACGGGATAGGGTTTTAGTCTCAGTTTTCTCATTGGTTTGCACTTGCATATTAATGGAGGGATTGTCCTGTTGTATTTAACCTCGTGTTTTTAGCAATTATTTAAAACCTCCACTTTTGGGCAGTATGTCCATTTGTAGTACCGTAGGCTATACATTAGAAATATCAAAGAGAAACTACCGTTTTTCCTCCAATAACCATGGGCTCCTTAGGTTTAGAGGAACTACGGTGTTGTGGTTGGTTGTAAATTAGGAAATAAATGTACACAAATGGACAAAGCACCTGTGAACTTGCATTCACATGGACACATACAGTAGCATGCACATGCCCATGCCCAATAAGTCTGTGTGGTATGGAGACCAGTCTATTCACCACTCCCTCTGTGATCTGTCTACACTACTACAAAAAAATAATTGCTAGGCTTAGGATGTGGTTTTGTTTGACAGATGTTTGTTTTTGCAGCATTGTAATCAATGGAGCCCACAGCATCTGGAATGTTCTGTAACAGGATGCTTAGTATGGTTAACTCTGAGGATGTAAATGCAATTATTCAGGCTCAGAGACACATGTAAGTAACATCTTGCTATACATATTTTAACATTCACAGGCTGAGGTAGGTTCTAAACTGACCATATGCTTTTGCTGAATTATTTCAAACCAGGCTTGACCGGTTTGAGAAAACCAATGAAATGCTGATTAATTTTAACGGGTTGTCTAACGTGCGGCTGCAGCAAATGAACGAACACTTCCTTCTCCATACCCGTACCCTTGTTGAGATGAAGAAAGATTTAGATGGCATCTTTAGAAGAATCCGGTGAGTCGCAGGTCCACATGCTGCCACTTACTCACCCCATCACTTTCATTGACTCACTTCTCTTTCTCTTTAGGACACTGAAGGGGAAGATTGCCAAACAGTATCCAGAGGCTTTCAGCAGTAAGTTGGCTTTGTTGTTGCATTTTTATGTCAGATGACACTGTGTATTCCAATCTTATTAGACCCTAGTTATCAGTTTTTAGTTTAAACTTCCTCTCTATACATTATAGCATGTATAAATATGAACGTAGTATCTATGAAGTCAACCATAGGGGATTTTGCGTTGTAACTTGCAATTGAATGACTGGGTCATGTTATCTCGAGATGAATGACTTTTGTGCAATGTAGTGACATCTTTTATTGAAACTTAATCTAATTGGTTGTCAGAATCTACATTTTTTTTTAGGTGTGATTGACCGATTAATTTGAAGGCCGTTTGGCTCTCTTCGAGTGCCAGCCACCTGCGTCTTAGGTCGTGTCTGTATTGGATTCAAACCTGAGCAACAGACCTTGGTCTAAACTAAATGGGTGGTGGAAGTTAACCACCCATTTTTTTTGGCCCTACAGACGTCCATGAGTCACCTGTTCTTGAGGAGGAGGAGGATGATGATGATGATGAGTTTGACCCTATACCCCCCAGCATTGCCACGACAGCCACTACTGCCACCTCGGGGCAGAGCACAGAGTCGTGTGACACAAGTCCGGATGTTATCTCCCCCACTGTGAGCAGATGCTCTGAAGACCTGTCTCAGGAGCCACCTGACACGCCCACCTCTGACATCCCAGAGTCACTTGTGCTGAGGGACGAGGGCCCCGACTCAGTAGCTGCAGAGTAGATGGTCATGCAGTTGCAGCATGTTTATCCAGTGGAGCTCACATCCTCTCTTAAATCCAACATACACCTCGGTGGAGATTCAATTTGTGGTGTTTGGTCTGCTTAGTCGGTTCGCAGAAAAGGTCTGGAGAGGTCTACTGTGAGTGTAGTGGGAGGAGACTTGATTCAATGCGTTTAATCAAGTCTCAGTCCACTGGCCAGCTGACGGCGAAACAAAAAAATTAACAGTTGATATTTTACAGAGAAAAGGAGACTGGCTCCCTCCCAGATGATGCTCAGAACTCAGGCGATTCATGCAAATTTTTGTTTAGGAGCAGTCTGCTTGCTGTCGGCTGGGTGTATTTTAGGCTTTAGGTGGAATGTGATGGTTAAACAAAGACTAAAGAGTGGAAACTGTGGGAAATCAGTCTCAAAATGTCTTTTCACAGTTTCAGGTCACTGTACATTTTATCTTATTTATATATGTAGGAAATCTAAAAAAAAGGAATCTAATAATTTATTAATGTATCATGATATTGGTAAAGAGAACCACAAATATTACATACTCGAATGAGTGAAGTTTTGTTGAAATACTTTCCCCCTTTTATGTATTAAAAGAATGCTTGATTTTTGATTAACTTATATCATAGTGAATAGGGCAGATTACTGCAGTAATTTTGTAATTAGTAATTACTCATTTCAAACATTTTATTTGTTAACTTGTCAGGTTATAGTGAGATTCTGCTAATTTTAAATAATTTCACAACCTGTCTATATATGCTCAATGAGTAATATTAAACATGTTATTGTTTGCAAATGCATACATAAAATATTTTTAGCAATAGGGTGCACATTTCTTTTGTGATAAGTTGACCCTATCACAAATACATGGTAAGCTCACTTTGTCTAATTGTTGATAAAAATGAAGTAATAAATTGGAGTAAAGGGTGCTTGATTTCAATCTGAAAAATATCTTTATCTCCTCCTGTCTTTATCACCATCTTGAACAAACAACAGCAAGGATTTAAACTGGTACAAAATGAAACCAAACCCTGTTTTTCTCTTCCTCTGTAGAAGTTAACTTGTTTGTAGTAATTTTAAAGTCTAGTTATTTCCCAAGCTACAGTATATTGCAGAACAAAATCTGATTTGGCATCCAGTGTATCAATCGTGCCATTTGACGCGTAGCTACCGCAGGAGGGCGCTAAGTCAAAATAGGTGGACTTGTAACCTAGCTAAAGGGGTCAAAGGGTAGAGCTGTTAACTGAACGTTCACCTACTGCTTTGCTCAATCTTTGGCTAGGGTAAATTCTTAATACCTAATGTCTTAGCAATGGAATAATTACAGATTACCTAAAACATGGATTACACTAACAATAAATAGTTTAAAGGAATTATTCGTATCAGTCAATCTCAGTGCAGATACGTCACGTCACTCATGGACAACGTCAGCAGATAGCATGCCTCGATGTGGGTATAACAAGCTATAATTTATATGATTCAATTGAATGCCAATGTTATCCAATGTTATATAGTCACTGTATGCGGGATTAGACACAAACTGTTGCTCTCAAAATGAGGAGACTGACCAAGAAAAAGGCTCTGAATTTAGTAAAAGAGTTGGACGCATTCCCTAAGGTTCCTGAGAGCTATATAGAGACTACAGCCACTGGTGGGACAGGTAAATGATTCCTATTGCAGCGTTGACTATTGCATTTGTATACGATCTCTTCAAAGCCCTGTTTTAACACGTGACCTATGTGTGCTTCTCTTTACATTTTTCTAGTGTCATTGATAGCATTCACTTTAATGGCTGTCCTTGCCTTCCTGGAATTCTTTGTCTACAGAGACACGTGGATGAAGTATGAGTACGAAGTAGACAAAGATTTCAGCAGGTAGAAGTTAAAATATTGCTTGAAATTGTGTGTCTGCACCCAATTTAAGAAAAAGGATACTGCTTGATTTCGGTCTGCAATTCCCCTTGTGGTTGACTCCATCAGTACACATGTCCCTGCTACACCCAAGTGCTGAGTGACAGACACTCCTCTCTACTCCCCCTACAAACACTTATAGGCTCACACGATTTACTACCTCTGCCCCTAAAGCACACACACTTTTGTGCAGTTGTGTTACAAACATAAACTGTGACATGGGGTGGAAATGTAGGGTTTCTGACGGAACTATAATACAATTAGGAGTGTATAGTTAACCCGACCCTTACGTTTAGTTTGACTTGGCATTGAATAGTTAATTTATTCATAATAGGCCTAATTAACTTTTTATATTTTATAATTTACAGTAAATTGAGGATAAATGTTGACATCACAGTGGCCATGAGGTGCCAGTGTAAGTATTAATGCTTATATATGAATTATATTGTAGCCTAGGTCACAATCATACTGAATTGAATTGTGTACTTGTGTATGAATGCAGTTGTAGGTGCAGATGTTCTAGATCTGGCAGAGACCATGGTTGCATCAGATGGCTTACAATATGAACCAGTGAGCATCTCTCTCAGCTAGCTAATTTTTATATATAAACATGTATATGAGTAATGTCCTTTTTAATAATATGATTGTTTTGCCTTTTGTTTATTAGGTCCATTTTGAGCTTTCTCCTCAGCAAAGATTGTGGCACATGTAAGTCGTTTAAAGTTGTTAAATCACATAAACCTATATTTGCTTACCCTGAATGAATATTGTCTGCTATTGTCCTTGTATTAGGAAGCAAGTTTTAGAGGCACTGTATAGCTATATCCCTACCTCAACATTAGTCCACATGGTGATGTTCACGATGAAATATTTGGTTTTGTCGATGTTAATTGGTTTGAACTGATTGTAAGCAAAACTATGGTCAGGGTATCAAAACATGACAATCATGTACTGACCCCAGACCTTACACACTTTTACATTTGACACAGGTGATACCATTTTCTTTTTACAAGTTACCACTGGTGAATGTAAGAAATAATACCTAAAATAATTTTTTTAAATAAACAGTGTTTTGATGACTGCAGTTTATGAAATGAACTATGAACTAACAATCAGTATTATTTTGTTTTACCTCATGTGGGAAATGAATGAAAATTAAGTGCTATTACATATGTCTTATTGTCATTAAAAAAAATTAAATGAAGGGCAATAATAGACTATGACCGAATTTTGATGACCCTGTCTGTCAAAATGCAACTGCTGTGCCCATAACCCTTTGGACATTCACTGTTAGGACTCTGCTGCACATCCAGGAGCGTCTGAGAGAGGAACACGCTCTGCAAGATGTTCTTTTCAAAAATGTGATTAAAGGAGCTCCTACTGCACTCCCTCCTAGGTATGTGCATATGTATTTTATTTAAAGGCATGCCCCAGTACCCTGAGTTTAGTTTGGAAACACAACTGCTTGAGAAACCCTTACCTTGGGAGTTTACACCCAAGACAATGCTCGGATGGTTGAAACCCAAGGCCGTAGCCAGGGAGTCAACAACACTCATTACATTCTAGTTTTCCACTTTTTAATACATTTGAAAGTAAAGAAATAGAGAGACGGCGTTGTGGTGTGCAGTCGAGCAACGGCTTCTGCTGGGGTTCGGCAACACCACTTGGACAAACATGCAGAACTGTAATACTAAAACCGGTAGTAATAATAATGACAATCTATTAAGTTTAGTTATGATTACATTAACATTTGCTAATGTTTATTTCGCTGAGACCAGTGTTATTTCAAAACAAGCTTGGCTTCTGGCTGCACTATAACACAGTCAAGGATTGTACCTTTTTAAACCCACAGACACTGTACAGTCAATGGCTAAAATCTATAAATCTTATCAATAAAATCAGTCTATAATGCACTATGTGCTAATGTGTGTGCTACAAAATGTTCTGTTTCGGTGCGGATGCTGTTGTGTTTTATGATGGTGCCGGAAAAGATTATTCCATCAACACGATACTGAAGATGTCCTGTTTTTCTCCCGCCTCAGAGAGGACAGGCCACTTGAGCCCCCTGGTGCCTGCAGGATTCATGGACACCTGTACGTCAATAAAGTGGCAGGAAACTTTCACATTACTGTGGGCAAGTATGTATCCCTGTCACAATATAAACTGTGACTTCAGTTTATCAATGTTTGGTCCCCCTCACCCAAACCTAATTACAATAGTTGCAGTTTAGTGTCTGAACTCTGACCTTTTCACCCCACTACAGGGCCATCCCCCATCCAAGAGGACACGCCCATCTAGCAGCCCTTGTTAGTCACGAGAGTGAGTCTTTTCTGTTTTACAAAAGCATCACAGTAAACACGTCTGCTTTTATATACTTAAACAGTACATAGATATGGGGCTTTAGTACTGCAGAATGCAGAATGCACTAATGATCGTTCTATTTTGAATTGCAACCCCATTGCAGCCTATAACTTCTCCCACCGGATTGATCACCTGTCCTTTGGGGAAGAGGTCCCAGGGATTATCAACGCTTTGGACGGGACAGAGAAAGTCTCCACTGACCGTAGGTTTATTTTGATATACAGCCTTGCCTTCACATTGGCATGATATTTGTTAAACAAACTGTTGGCTCCATGAACAAATTATGTAAATTAGTTTGTTTGTGTGCCACTACAGCTCTCTTTAAATACCACCTTTACTCATCTAAATGAACACATCGCCACTGTGTGTATATTTCTAGTCGTAGCAAAATTGCACTGAACATTATTTCACTTTTGTTTTACAAATCTAAATTTAATGCTGTTTTAGCTTGTTACATATTCCTAAAATGTTTTTATAATTCTGTTTTAGTGCAACATTAATTTACAACATTCATATGCAGTTTATTTGAAATTGACACCTGCATACTCTTTGTTCTCGTTCTTGAGCAGAGTAAATACTGTTGTATTTTCCAACCTCCTGTAATATACTGTAAGTACTTCTGTACTACTGTGATTGCCTAGTTTATAATGGAAGTAAAGGGGGGCTAAACCACATTCACTTCCAAATCACTGACTTGTAACGTGTGATTTAGTCACACATAATGCCACGGCAGTCTGTCATCACAGATGCGAAACATTTCAGTAAAATACAGTCTTGTGTAGGCTATCTGGTGAAGGAATGGATCCATGTGAAAATGATCAACATCACAGATAAGTAGAAGATAGAAAATGTAAGGATTGATCAAGTGCCAGCAAGATTTGATCTATTTTATTATCTATACCGAGTCCTGACCCCCACATTGAGAAGCACTGCACCAGGGAGCTGGGACATTTTTCCCTGCTAGTTTGACCCTGTTTGACCCTCAGAGGTACAACATACTATGCAGGACATCACGGGAGCGTGATGTTCTCTACTTGATTTCATATCAATGTATTTCTGTGGAATCTTTCCCATTTCCACTATGGGACAGTTATTACACATTCAATTTAACTTTTGGGGCAGATAACTTTGACATGAGGCCAAGTGAAATGTAAGAGCTTAAAGCAGTAGAATTTAACAGTACACAATTTAATTGGTATTTCATGACCTCACACTTTGGTGAGAGTATTTCCATATTGAGTGTATAGATACACGGTTTGCACATCCACACATGTACGATTGTTGTGTGTGTTGTGGTGTGGGGACCCATGGTAACTCCACTCTGCCCCCTCTGGTCAGTAAATACACCCAACCCCTTTTAATGTCAACCTCTGCACATCTTTATACGAAACTATGCTTTTGCTAATCTTTTTATTAAATACATTTCTGTATCTCTCCAGATAACTTCATGTTTCAGTACTTCATTACAATAGTGCCCACCAAACTGAACACCTACCAGATCTCTGCTGATACACACCAGTACTCGGTCACCGAGCAGGTAGGCTGGAGTGTGTCTGTTTATTTAAATGTGGCACATTTGTATTTTGGTTATTGCTTATTTATGCTCCTCCCCCCCCCCCATGCAAGGAGCGCATTATAAACCATGCTGCAGGCAGCCATGGAGTCTCAGGGATCTTCATGAAATACGACATCAGCTCCTTAATGGTGACAGTTACTGAGCAACACATGCCTTTCTGGCGGTTCCTTGTCAGGCTCTGTGGCATTTTTGGAGGCATTTTCAGTACCACAGGTCAGTAAGCCTTTTTTCTTTCTCTCTGTCTCCTTTTCGTAATCCTTACTAAGTGCATGACCTTACTATAGACACCTCTTTACGAAATAATCTAGTTCCAGATTTGTCACTTAAAGTCATCATTGAAAGGTATAATGTGTAAGATATGTTATCATTAAGATTTTACTATTTTAAAACCTTTTAAAGATATACTCCTATTGTGTTATATCACCCCCAGAACCCTAAATTCCCTCTAGTCTTAATCACGTGTAATTTCAGACACACACAAATTTGACCTTTTTTTTTTTTTTTTACAAATGTTGGTGAGCAGGATATTTCCATATGTCTGTACAGAATTAATGTTTTACCTCCGATCAAAATATAAATCCCACACCTGAGAGCTGTCCCCTGTGGCCAATTACACTATTGTTTTAACTTCAATCAACAAACTGAAATAAATGTAAAGTGAAGTGGATAGAAGTTATCTGCACCATTGTATCAATACCCCCATAGGGTCAAAATTAGGTTGGATTGAGTTGAAAATGTTAGAGTAGACCTTGAAATTAAATTTAAATAAAGGTTAAATAAATATTGGAATGAAATGTAAAGCCAGAATAGTCCATGGATCTTTACAATATATAAACTATGTACTACATGTTTTATAAATATAGCAACGCAGCCAATAAATAATCCAACACTGGAATATAGTAGCCAGAACAGCCTGTGTCATAGCTACTAGCTCATACATTAAAACCTTTTACTAATTTCAGCCTATGAAGCTCTGCATATAAAATGATGATAATCGTTACACTAGCGTTTTTCAAGATGCCCTTCTCTCCCCTTTTTAGGCATGATTCATGGAATGGTGGGCTTCCTTATAGATGTGGTGTGCTGTCATTTCAAAATGGGAGTTTACACAAATAGAAAGGTAAGCTACCAATAAAGTGAGACTGGAAATTGCCTTCATGTTACATTAGACATTTCTAAACAAACCAAAGAACACTTGGGCCCCGTCCTCACGGAAACTATGAAAACTGAGAAGTTTTGTAGCATTTTGGCCTTGTGTTTTCGAGGACAGAAAACTCAGACTTTTGAAAACAGGTTCCAGAGTGGAGACTTTTGAAAACGCAACCCATATGTGGACAGGCGAAAATGAAGCTTGTTGAAAACGATGAGGACATGGCCCCACCTCCCGCATTACGTTATCAACCCGCACTAGAAGAAATGTATATAACAACAACAACAATAACAATGACGGATTATCGAGCTGTTTGTGATGCAGGCTTTGCTTGGTTCATGGAACATGCTTGCAACAAAATCTGATCACATTTGACGGATTAATTACATGCACCAAATTATATTAAATCCACCACTATCAGTAGGAATGTCTTTAATTAAAGCACAATGGTATTACAAAGTGTCTGTGTCATCCTGCAGCAGTGCCTGTCTTCTGTGGTGTTTTGTATAATTGAGTAGTAGTTACTCTGCCACCTACTGGCCTGGCATACATACTACAGCGTTTTCACTCATTTTTGCATTTCCGAGTTGATGTGGAGGAGTTCTCAAAACGCAGTTGTGAAGATGCAACACAACCTCTCAGTTTTTGCAAAAAACGTTTCCGTGAGGATGGCGCCTTAAAAGCCACCTCCAGACAATTTCTGCTTTCCCCCTTTTATTTTATTTTATGATTTGATTGGTATTGAATGTCCATAATTAGCAACACAACTGTTTTCCATTAATGATGGAATATTAGCAAGTTACAGCTTGGATAATCGTACATCAGTTGTTGACAAGTTTTGAGAAGAGCTTGAGATTTTAAACTTTAAATAGCTAAAAAATGCAAAAAATACATGACGTGACATTACCCCCTTCCACCCACAAATGTATTTTTTAGTTAATGTGGCTAGTTAGATCTTTTCTAAGGACTGTGGCTGTGTTCACAGCCTTGATTATCCTTCCTTGATTTTCCTATGGTTGGTTGCATCTTTTAGGGCAGGACAATTGACACCTTTATGATTTTTGCTGTTGTTGCATATATGTAATTTGCAGCATATCCCTGCCCAACTTCAACCTGAGATTTGGTCTTATCAACCAAAATAACTGTGTGAACAGGGCCTTAAAGCTTATAGTTCCTTCTCTTTTTCAGGAGGACCCTCTAAAGGAGCCACTTGTTAACGAATGCCCAGTTCATACAGAGAATCACAGTCATTGACATGACTTGCAGATCTGCATTCTTACAGCCGATTAACTGGTTTAACTTGTTGCAATGGAATTCTTTGGAACTCTGGGAGACCATTTTAGCAAATTAAAATGTATGGTTAATTTTAAGTCTTGTACATTTTCTTTTTTATCTTCCAAAATAAACCACTCAAATGATTATCACTATGCTTATAAATTATACTATGCTTTGTAAAACAACTTGTGCAGGGAATAATTTACACCATGTCAAGAGTTTATTTGACAGTATTTCAGAATATCTTTTAGTAAACAAGTTTTTTTTTTTTTAGCAAAATGTAATATACTGTACTGTCGCATTTCATAAAAATAGTTCACGTCTTTGAAACTACAGAATCAATGATACAGTAAATCATATGTAGGAATACAGCTGTACAAGGTGGATAATACACTTTAACACTACAGTTATACTTGATCTCAATGGGGATACATGAACGTGCCATCTTTCACAGAGTCCAATATAGTTTTTTTTTATTTATTTTTTTTAAAGTCAATGTATACAAAAATCACTCACAGCAGGCAGGAAACAGCCTTGACGGGAGACAGAGGGCCGGATAATGTATGCTTTCACCTTTTGCATACAGTAAACACATTTCTACAGCCTTATGGCACGTTCGTGCGCTCCTCGTTAACTGGTAAATCCATCCCATTAACCATAATTATATACAAAGATTTAGTGTCCAGGTGCTCAAGGTCAGATATACCAAGACCAACAGAGAAAAAAATGGTATCCTTGACTAAATTGTATTAGTCATTACTGACCACATTTAAGAAGAACCTTTTTTCCAATCACAAGTAGTAAAACATCAGTCACACATTAGCTTCACAATTACTTGTGAAGGCAGTTATCAAAATAGCTCAGGCTAACAGCTTGGGTTTATAAATTGGTGGGGTGTAAAGGTGCCGCATTTTAGTGGTAAACGCAAACATTTACCAGTCGACCATGTTTACGAGGACCACTTGGATACACCATAATGCTGTGGTTGTGTGGTTCATTTTTTCTTCTTCTCCTTTTCACCTCATAGCTAGTTTCCTGATACAATAAAGCTTTGGGAGTACGGAGTAATCAAATGGGAGCGAAAATGTGGAATGGAGAAACGCCGGATAATTAATTTTTTCAGATGTTTAAATTTTGCAGCAGCATGCCTTTTACTGTATGCCAGTAACAAACTGATTCCACTATTGGAACCATTGAAATTTGGTGTTTTTCTCAATCAACACACACACAGCTAAAATGAAGTCCTATATAGGACTACAGAAACAAAAGTCCACTTTTTAATACTGCTATTCATAAAATCTATTGGTGTACTTTCCCAGATGACATTTCAACATAAGAACTAAGCGCTACACGCTACATGTTATCCCCTTTTTAACACAAGGGTGAAAGGGCAGCTGCTCATATAGGATATATAGTTTAATCCAGAGACACAGGCTACAGGACCTTAGTACTTTGTAGATACGTGAGTGGGAGCGCAAGACATCAGTTTTGTTCAGTTCCCAAAACAAACCCAGCAAAAACACTGGCGACCACAACGGAAACAGCTCTGCATTAGTTTCAGTAAGGCACTCCGCCCCACCTTGTGTCCCATAGGTCTCTTCTACATACCTTTTGCCCCTCTCCCACAGTGATGTGGTACACGTAGCACAGTAAAAAGGCATAGAAATGTGAAATACAGTGGACAACAAAAAAATAAAAAATGGCTCAAGCAATAAAAAGTAACCAAACACTAACATCAGACTGCCGGAACAGCAACACTCTACAGGTTGTTGTGTGCACAGGTGACATCACTTGCAATGATGTCACCATGTACCAATTTGAGTCAGGCAGATAAAGCAATTGCAATAACCAGTGTTCAGCCCGTAGCGGGTGCTGTTGGATTTTAGTGTTTGCTTACTCTTTAAAGGAATACAATACAGCTTGTATCTCTGCAAAATGACTCCACAACTGATTTGTGATGAAGCTGTTACACATTGACTCACACAACAGTGAAATGAATCCTTGTAAAAGCCAATGGGTTTCAGCCACTCAAAAGCTCTGTTAAAATATTTTAAAAAAAAGTTGTTGTTCCACCAAACCGTTAACCTCTGCAGAGGATAATCGCTCTATATTCTAATTCTAGAAGACGCACGCGAGTCCCTGTATAATAACATGGTAATTTAAGCCCATGCAAGAGACCACCATCTTTCTCGGCGGTTAGGGTTCAGTAACGTCCAGTCTTTTGATATGTAGTCATAAGACGAGGCGACGCATATATGAATCTTAAAATACAGTCCAGTTTTGTCTTTTTTTTTTATACAATGTGTCTTAACTACAACACTGCCTCACACCCACAAGTATGTTTTTGAGATAACCAAATGTACATATTTTTCCACAAATTCCCCTTTACATTATGATATTGATAGATCTAATATAGGTCTTGCTTCTTATGCCAGTATTACGTCCAGGCCACATGTACATGTCAGTGACTCCATCCTTCATCAGTTTTGTAGTCCTGTTCTCCACTGTACCAAAAGTGGATAGCAGAAGAAGTCAATCTCTTCAATAGACATCTCCCCCATTTGCATTGTGTTCAATCGGAGCCTGATATGGTTTAATGGTTAATGAATGAACTCCATCTGTGGCTAAAACAAAGCGTCTGATGGCTACGTGGTGAGCAGTCTCCATACTGTATATACTTGTATGTTACAATATCTGTGAAAGCCTGTTTTTTTTGTTTTGTTTTTTAAGGTGGTGGGTGTAATCATTTTGTAAGAACCTGTGAACATGAAATATGAGTTGAGATGGTGAAAAAGGAGGCAAGATAAAGAGAGAAGGGGAGATATTTTCCTCTACGATGCGATGGTGGACCAAATGGGGAGCCTATACGTCGAGCCAGAAAGTGTGATCGGGTCCAAGCCAGCTAGATCCAGTCTATCTGCTCACTGTGGAGGTCCAGGACCTCAGGGTACCGGGCAGTTTATCGGCCCCTGGAATGTTCCAGGGCCCGGGGGAGGCGGCTGCGCTCCTAGCAGTAAGACCCTCCGCACTCTTAGGGGGGCAACAGAGCCCGTTGTGGCCACTGGCCCTATCCTCCTCTCTGGGGGGCAGGCGTTTGGGGTCCAGCCTCTCATGGACTCTGACACGTTCGTCTTTATATTCTGCGCCGCCCAGAGAGCCTCCATTCAGATCCACGCTCCCGTACGGGTCCCAGGGCCACGCGGAGCACCTGGTTGATGTGTGGAGGTCCTTTCTTTCACAACAGGGGGAGCAAGTCTCTCTTTGCTTCTCTCTTCTTTCCACAGCCCTGCTGACAACAGCTTTGGGAGGCAAGGCTCGTACCTGGTTCTCTCCCAGTTCGCCGTCCACCTCCGCTGGCCCTTGGGGGGTCCCCTGAACCCTGGCCCCGGTGTATCTCTGCTGGGTGGACCTGCCACCAGTAGCCCCTCTAACGGAACTGTGCTCTGTCATCTGGGGAGCCTGGCCTGCCATGCACACTGTGACCTCTAGAGGGAGCTGGGTGGGAGTGTTTGAGGCTGGATGGGATGAACGCGATGGGGTGTGCTGAGGATCGAGGGTCACTTCCTGCAGGGCAGAGTGGGCTGGAGGAAGGGTATCCCAGGGGCCGCCACTGTCTGTGAAGGAACAAGGAAATCCAGTCAGATCATATTTCATTAAAGCAGAGTGGTAGGCAGACTTGCATGCACATGCGCATGTAGAGTAAGATACACGCATACATGGGTCTAGTACAGGGGTCTCAAATGTACACTAATCACGGGCCCCTTACCATCTTAGTTTTTGTAAGAGAAACACCAAATGGGAATTTAAAGAAAAATAGAACAAAAAAAATGGATAGACTGAATTTAAAAATAAACTATAAATTATTAACAACTTAACTATCAATCAAAACTAAAACGTGTGTGTGTGTTGGTGAGCAAGCGATAATAGTCATGTGTGTTTGCATTTGGTCAGGTTGCAAATAAACACTTGGCTCAGAAGAGGCTATTTTTTTTATGAGGGCTGCATGAGGGATTGGCCCTAAGGATTGCGGAGAACAGATTCAATAAGATGGGTCTACTTCATAGTCCACTTCAGGATGACACAAGCTTACCCAGTGGTTCACTTCAAACCATATTGCTTTTTCTAGCCATTGCACAAACATACAGACAACCAAACAGACAGACACGCACGCACGCACGCACACACCTACCTACACATAACCTTTGAGGCTTTCTCTCTTACATAAGCTAGAGCAATCACACACACATTCGCTTGCATGCATAGTACAAACTGCACAAAGAAGAATTAGAATGAGAGAGGCATGCAGTTTTTCACAAACCGTGTCTTTAGAGTGGCCCATTAGGAAGAAATAGGGGGAGCTTAGTGTGTCACCTTTCATGCACATGGAGAGGTTGGAAGGTACCATTCCTAAGGGAAGGCAAGTAAAAGCCTATACCAATCAGACTTAAAGCAGTGGGGTTACAACAAACGTCGGCTTCGAGTCTATAGAGTTTGCGCTGTCGTTTGTTCAAAATAAGTCTACATCAGCTCTTGGACACGTTCCAGAAGACAGAATGAAGGAGTCTAATGCAGAAAGACATTTATGATACAGTTAGTGTTATTATGGTCGTTAATCGTATTCTTAAGTGAATCACACAGCAGCTGCGGTATGAAACTGTAGTTAAGAAAACACATAGGATTGAATTTCTAACAGACAATACAGCTATAACGCGTTAGATCTAGTTTGCGTAGGAAAGAAAGAGCGGGAGCAAGGGTGTGAGGGAGATAGAAATGGACAAACAGGGGTTGGATAAAAGAGGAGAAAAGGAAGGTATTTAGACATTTAAATGTTTAGTGACAACGCACCATATTCAGGCACCTGTCCCGTACCCCTCTTAAGCAGCAGTCTGACCCGCCTCCCCCCGGCCTTGATGAGCTCGATGGCGCGAGCGTGCGTCATGTCCCTCGTACTGTCCCCGTTAATCTCGATGATCTGATCCCCAACCTGGAAGAAATGCAGAAGAAAAATACAGTACATACAGTAGAGAATTTGGAGATTTTAAATTGGTTAAGGAGCTCAATGGCCAGTTCAATGATGAGATATTTCCGCTCTACACTCACCCTTTGGTTCATACATTTTAAAGCCCCTGTACACCCAAAAAAATGGAGCTAAGCCGTATATAGCCTACTCAAATCACAAAGATGATCTCAATTCAGAGAGCCAAAAATGTGCAGGCATATTAAATAGTTTTAAGTCCGGTGCAACGATTAAAAAAAAAATATTCTGATTACACATCGCATCAACCACAGCCAGCGAGAGAGAGTTCTACTTCTGGATCAGTCATTCAAGACAAAAGAAGACTCCCTTAACCAGGGACAATATCTTATTCCTCCACCTAAATCTGCATAAAATGATTTGAGCAACATGTTTTATTGAGCCTTAGTGCGGCGTTAAACCCCTTATAGCACTGTTAACTGTTTACCTAAGTGCACAACAAAACGAGCAATGTGTTCATTTGTTTGATGTTTATTGTTATGTGACTGTTGGCCACATGTATTATCACTTGTCGCTTTAAAATAAAATAGTAAAATAAACACATTTAAAATGTAAACTATTACATGTGTTTGATGTAGAGTGCGGGTAGTTTGAGGGTCGGGGTCACTGACTTTTTTGTGTTTTTATTGGACCCGTGCAGGATTCTGTCAGTTGTAACTAAACTGAGTCAGGGAGGTCACTGGAGGTCACTCAGACAGCCATCACGTGGTTGTACAGGGGTTTAATGTGCTCCCATCTCACCCTCATCCTGCCATTGCGTATCGCAGGGCCGTCCTCAGCCAGGCGCAACACAAACAGGTCCATCTTGTACTCTCTCCCTCCGCGGATGCTGAAGCCAAAACCCTTGACGCTCTTTTCCAGATCCACGGTGAAGTAATCAAAGTCCTGCAGAGAAAATGGAACCAACTTGTTAACAACAACAGTGAAAATATGTGTCTGTTATGCAGAATACGAACCCCGCAAAGTGGACAAACACCTCAAAAATGTTAAATTGAATGCCAAAAAGTAAAAAAAATAAAACCCACACATCATGAAACACATGGGAAAATGTATACAAATAGTAAACCAAGATAGAAAGCTAGTCTATTAAAATAAGCTTTAACAAGATGCTACTGATTCTGCTTCTGTTTATTGGCTGACCACAAGCGATTCACATAAGAATTAAAGGGTCTATTCATTAATTACAGTCAAATAATAGCCTAAAGGTACATAGCTGTTAGCTGTATGTTAGCAACAAGCTAACACACAGCATCATAACCAGCAAACAATATTCCATCTGCACATGCTAACGCCAGTGATTGGTGGGAAAAACTGCTTGCAAAAACTGGTGGTTAACCAGTTCAACTGTTGACAAATGTACTAATTGTAAGTCACTTTGGATAAAAGCGTCTGCTAAATGTAAATGTAAATGATAAGGAGATTTCCCATTGGCCTATGCAAATGTATGGTCTGGTGCAATAAGCAGCCCGCATACTGTAATAGCCAGTCAAGTCTTTGAACACATTTCTGGCTTCACAGCAGTGAGAACGCAGGCTGGATATTATCACCAGTGTATTTTTAATGAGTAATGCAACGTGGACATATCCTGGTCCAACCTGTGGCCTGAAGTCTGGTGGGAGGCCAAGAGGGAACTGAGCTGCGGCAGGGTGCTGTCTGAAGTCCAGCAGGGTAGGTGGGTGTCTGTAGTCCAGCGTTGGGGGTTGCCGGTAGTCAGCCACCGGGGGATGGCGGTAGTCTACTGGAGGCTGCCGGTAGTCTGTGAACGGAGGCTGGCGGATGTCAGGCTTAACATCCTGTCTGGCTTTCACCTCTGACCTGCAGGACACAAAAAACATCCCGGTCAGAGAGGCTTGCACCCATACACGTTACCAACAGGCTCATGGGAGCATTAATAAGCATTCAAATGCATTAATAGATCACTTGAATTATTCTGGTACCATGCACTAGTAGTTAAAGCAGTTGTTCTCAAGTGGTTCTCAAATGGGGGTTAAAGTAACACTTTTATTCCAATGGTGGCAAAAAAATGACATTTGGTTCAATAAAAGTAGCGACCAAATATTTAATCGCAAATCGTGTAGAATTACATTATAGGTAAGGAAGCTATACAGTCAACTAAAGTTCACTATTGCTTTAACTGCTTGTTTCTACATACTTTTTCTACTTGCACTATTTTCTATATCTTTTATTATTACACTATATTGAGAGTGAAGGGATGCAGGAGTTTAAAAACCACCAGTTACTGCTATCTACTGCATCGGTATGTGCATATGACAAATAAGCAACTTTACACACTGAATGGAACAGAGGACTAAAGATGAGCCTCATGCATTATGGGACACCTGAAGCTAAATTATTCACTCACACTGGGATAAGTCAGGGATAAGTTGCATTGCACAACAGATTTTGGACTGGGTTTGGGACTAACGCTGACAAAGTGGGCTAGTTACAGATGGTCTCCTAAACACTGCAAAGTGTTTATGGCCTTTAACCAACTCTCCCTCCATCCTCAAATCGCTCTAAGAAGATTAAGAAATAACACAAAAACCAAGGATGACATATCATCCCCATATATTTTATTATTTTAGTAAGGATTTGAAACTTTATCACTTCATCCAGATTGATGATATTAAATCGAGAACTGGCTACATCTATCGCTTCAAGGTCTTCTAGCTTGTTTTAGCTAGGTCATTTTGGTGACACCTAAGTAAGTGGTAAATGAAATTAACTTTGAAACCAATTTATTTATGGACAGCAAATAGGCAAATGGAGGTGCTTATACTTTAACTCTACCTATAATCGCTGGTGGACTCACCATTGGTGTTTAATGCTGCTATAGAGCAGATTTAAAAAAAAAAACTGCCAATGGAAAAGTTTTCATGAACATATTGTATTATTGTACACCTCAATCAGCTATAATTAATTGACATGAAAACATTTGAGATGGTGGCTTTATGTACTTAGGGTTTAATCATTTCATTTCCTTAAACATACAGTATACAAACCACACCACCATGATCTCAGGTGTTTATAAGTATAAAACAACATTTCGTCACCAAAACTTTGTATGCATTAGTTGTAAAAGTAGGGTCATGAATTGGACCAAGCTTTCCTCTAAGCTGTGTAGTAGCCTTACCTGCCATCGTGGAGATGGATCTGGGGTGGAGGCCCTGCCGGCTGGGTTCCAGGGCTCTGCTGGGTCCCAATAGGAGGGGGCTGTGTGGCGGCCGGGGTGGGCTGACCGGATGTTTGGGCTGGGGTTTGGCTAGGCTGGGTGGGCGCTTGTCCCGGTTGGCTGGTTGTTTGGCTGGGCTGAGCCACTGGTTGGCTGGGCTGGCTGCCTCCTTGGCTAGGCTGGGCTAAAGGGCTGGGCTGGGCCTGCGGGCTCTGTTTCTGGGTCATGGGGCTCTGCTTCTCTGAGCTTGGCCCAGAATGGGGATCTGCAATGGAAAGAATTCCATTAGGCAGATAACCTTTAAAGGTACAATCCTCAATTGCCATGCAGTATTCCTCTCTGTGAAACAAAGGGTTCCATTCAATAGACTAAACATTTGCTATGTTTAGTGAACTCCCTCAAAAATGTGTGCTACCTTCTACAACCAAGTATGGTTGCTGCATTTTTTTCGGCAACGTACAAACCACAGAAAATGGCTTTGTAACTCTGGTTTGAACCACACAGGGAATTCCGGACACAAATCGAGTGTCCTTTAATACCATCAGCATAAGCACAGCTGAACATTTCAAGTTAAGGAGAGAAAAGAAGCAGGCTACAAATGACAAGAAAACGACCCAAAGCTTTGCACATGGCATACTGACCCTCTTCTGGTATGATGTGCAGTGTGACAGTGAGCCCGGCGTCTTTGATGAGTTTGACAATGTCTGCGTGAGGCATGCTGATTATAGACTGTCCGTTAACAGCCAGGATCCGGTCACCGACCTTCAGCTTCCCACAGCGGTCTGCAGGGCTGCCCTCGATTATGCGTCCAATTTTATGGGGCACAGCTGGATATAGACAAAAACAAGCAGGCTGTCATGTCTGGTGTCAGATGTAAAATCTGCTTTTACATCTCGCAGGAACTGACTCAATCCAAAGTAACAGATTAAGGTTATTATTATATACCACAGTATATTTTAATTGTTTTTTACTGTATATTGTATATACGCCTAAACACAGCAAATGACTTACTGATGACCGTGGCGTTCTCTGGCCTGTTGAGGGAGCTGATGATGACGAAGCCGAAGCCCTCATTCTCCTTGCGATTGATGACCACGTCACTGGTGTGCAGAGCGGAGCAGTCCGGAGGGGAGGTGGCAGCCGGGACAGCTGCAGCCTGGGCGCTGCGGCCCGAAGCGGAGGCCGCGTCACTACGGGGAGAGCTGTGTTGTGTGGACACCGAGCCCGGGCTACGCCCATTCACTGGACAGGGTTCACCTGGAGGGGACACAACCAGCGAGAGAGAGAGAGAGAGAGAGAGAGAGAGAGAGAGAGAGAGAGAGAGAGAGAGAGAGAGAGAGAGAGAGAGA
>JAOEHI010000021.1:4111248-4137776 GCA_025447815.1 Percopsis transmontana
AACCCCTGTACACCACTGCCTGCCTCCCTGCTCTCTGTTCTGCATTTGGGTCACCACTCCACACACAACCTGACACTAAATATTGAGTGGGGCGTATCCCTTGCGTACCCCTGGAATCTACGCCTGTGAGTGCAGCTAATTTGGAACGCATTTACTCATTTACTGTACTTGCATTAGAATGACAGTAGCATTGGTGAACAAATCACATTCACTTCTCCGTCTGCTGACTCATTATTCATAATTGTTGGTAACAAACGGGATTGGTATTGACTTGACCAGGTTTTAGTTGCCTTATGAGGCCATCCTAATCTTACAACCTCCCCAATTTTTTCCGCTTTGCCCATCATTCAAACCCATTATTATCCAATTCACATCCAGGTGGGCAGTTGATGCCAACAGTAATTAAGTGCCAATCCTTTCGGGTACAGGTGTGCTCATCTAAGTTCAACATTGTTGCTTCCCTACTAATTCTGTCTATTTAAATCAAACACAGTAAATGTATAATCTCTCACCTGTATTATCCCGATTTCCTTTGCTTTCTTGTTTTATTTCAGTTTACATTTCAATGTATCATGCCTACTAGTATTTTGGGATTAATTAACTGTAATACCAACTTTTTCAAGAAAACCCTCATGTATTTTTTTCATACATGTTGTCTTGTCTACTTTAAATTACTATTTTCCCTGTATTACAGTGAATTACAGTAATCTGTGTGCATCCCACCTAAACCCATTTAACTCCCCCTAAAAGTTTTGGGGGAGTTGAACCCCTGCACCCATTCCATTCCACTAGTACTCGTCCCTCCAATAGTGATTTGGGGGAAAATAACAAATCTTTATTGAAACATGTTTATAAATGTGTTATATATGTATGCCCTTGCCCACAAAATATTTTGAAGCATCACGCACCTGCACCAATTCCATTCTATTGGTCTCATTTTCTACCATTCCAGTAGCCCAGTTCCTGCAACAGGTGATAATCCATTGGTTGCTGATGAATCTCATTATGACAGATGGCATGTGTAGCCTATGGTCTTCTTCACCAACATGTGCCGTAATGGCAGTGTCAGCAACCAGGAAGTAGTGAATCTGGATTCAGGAATAGTGTGTGTGTGTGTGTGTGTCCGTCCTCCTCCCCCATTCGAGATTCACCCAGTCTGTAAAGAGCTTTGATGCTAGTGCCAGCTGTCAGTTCGCTGACACACTACCATCCTCCTTACCAGCACTTAACCCCACTCGCGTTACATGACCATATGACCCCAAACATTACTTTCCACCTAATTCATGTAACACTGGCAAAAATATAAGACAAGCTATAGGCGAATTCTCCATTCAGGTTGCGTAGCCTCCTTGAAAAATCCTACGTCTCACAGCTCCAAGATGTGCATTTGAGCCATATGGACAAGGACATCTAGTCTGTTATTACAATGCTGCCATTTGCACCAAAGAAGAGACAAAATGTACAACTTTAAGCATAAAATTCAAAAGATGGGCGAGGTGTGCCTTACATGTGTATTGTTTTGAATACAGAGAAGCTTTCTAGTGTACATTAATTATACTTTTTGGAATTAATTCAATAAAATAACTGACTAATCTGGGGCCCCTGATCACTCTATGCCCAAACCTACAGCCATATGCAGATTATTTTGTCAAAATAGAGGATTTCTGTCTTTCATCTTTGCTATAACCTATATGCAGCATTGTCCCATTCCCTAGTTAACATTCCTCTACTCATTTCAATCACACCATTGCTTACACAACACCATCCTGCTGGTTGAACTGCAGACCATTCACGGCAGAGGGGGATGTAGTTGCGTTACAAACAGTGCTTGCTGCTACCAAGATCAAAACGAAGGATTTAAACAGGTTCCAATAGCAATAAATAGCAGCGACATTTAATATGAAAAAAACAAAAACAATATAGCCTACTCCTATTAAATTGATAGTTAGGTCAATTCCTACGTATGGATCAATGGGTTAACCACAAATCTTCTTTGTTCATACCTTATCTATTTTAAAGTGTAATGTTACACACTTAATGTGACGTCATTATCAGCTAATTGTGGCTAGCATGGAGGGGCAGCGTATGGTGCCTCGGGAACCTATGAGAGAGAGGTTAAAAAAAAGAAAAGAGACAAGCCATGGAGGGTATGAGATGCTTTTTATCACTGATGTATAGGTTAATGTTTCCCTCTACACCTCCCATGAGTCTAACGATTTGACAACTGTTTAAAAAAATAAAAAAGGTAAGCTCTCTTGGCCTTGTGATGTTCACAGTGTTCTGAGACTACAGTAAAGCACAGAGGGGATAGCGACTTTCAAACCCTCTCTGCTCCAACTGCAGCCACTCACACACCCACCCACCTCGACCCCTGACACCTACTGGTGTAGGAATCAATATATGTGGTTTATTTCAATGTCCAAAAGGCCGTGATTCCCTCGTAAACAGTGGATCTTGAATACTGACACCTACTGATGTAGATGCAACGGAGCAAATGTTCACCGTAGCGCTAAACATGACGATCTCAATGGCAGGGAATAAACCATAGAATAAACTTTAACTGAAAAACTGATTATTTTTTTGTTGGTCTTACCCATCTTTCAGTTAATGTTACAGTGTATGTGTTGCACACTTTATGCTAATCTTATCCTGACCTGAACACGCATTACTAAAGGAGTTGAAAAGCAGGGTCCTTTCCAGGGGCGGTTATGGTGAGTCTTGTCTTGGCACTGCAACGTAAAAGCTCTCAGTCAGTTGTTGGCAAGTCTAGAACCACCGGATCCTTCTATGCCACCAGTGTGAGTTCTACCATTGCCAAACACTGTGGGGGAGCAAGGTGATCAGCCATCGGAACCGTCTGTGACAAAGCTGGGTTTTGGATGGCTTCAGGTTACACAGGACAGCATCTCCGAGATGGGACATGGGCCGCCATGACAACCAGGGATACTTGAGAGGGCTTTCACAATCGATGAGATCAGTTCATTCACTGTAGACCGTATTTTTTGTTTCTGTCTCACACATACTATACATTCCCTCTTTCACACAGCACAAAAGGAGAAATTCATATATTTTGAACTCATCAAATGATGACATCACTGGTACCGATCTTTGGGAGGCTACCTGGTATTCAAAATGAGCCTTAGAAATAAAACATACGGTGGAGCGTCTCTCTTGTCCTATATTGGCACTGCACATGATTGCTCGAATGGAAATAAAAAAAGCAAAAATGTGCTAGTGCCAAAATGGGCAAAGAAGATTGGTCCATGTTTCTGAAATGTAATATTTCAGAATCTGCAATTACAGCTGGGAGTCAAACATAAAGGTAAAATGGTCCTCATATAATGTAATGTGGATCTTTCTCTACTCTGTTTATGGCCCTATGGTAATTCACTGATAGTGTGTGGTCACAGTGAATTCTACCAGTGCCATACACAGAACAGGAGGAGATGAGCCCATTTCTCTCAGAAATATAATACAAACATTGTGTAGACTATCTCTCTGTTTCTAACCTAGAAAGTTGTCCTCCGTATTACATAGTGGGATGAAACCTGATTAGCTTCATTTTCTGTAGAGCTAGCTATAAGGTCTAGCCGACATTGCATAGGGACGGATGGAGGACAAAGTAGCCATAGTCACAAAACTTTACCCATTAAGTAGCCTATTCAAAATATAGCCTAGCCTAGCCAAGTTTAGGTATAAAAACTACTACAGCTACTGAAACGGCTTTTTTTACATATCTCCGCACGCAGATTACAATTTTAATCCATAAAAAACTTGCTGCCTTTTATGATTCATAGGTAGGCTACTTTTGGGTATTTTTTACTTTGTAAAAGGATTTTAGGATAGCCCGTTACCAGCGTGAGGCACAACACAGGGTCCCTCCCTGTGCGGATTGATTCGGACGGCGGGGGAATGATGAGCTAAGTGATTTTTGAGATGTTCCAAATGGGTCCCAGAGCAGGGCTCGTCTTCCCGTTTCCGGGATTGATCAATATCGTAAAAGGCTGAAGAGAGAGAGGGAGAAACAGAGAGCAACTAAATCTTCATGCTGCCCTGAATTGGTTGCGGATTATAAACGCCTTGTCAGTTGTCACTGTCGCGTCCAGAAATAATTTCATGTGTGGTGTTGATGATAATAAATAGGCATATAATTCGAATGATGATGGTGCAGTCAACAATTTCTACTTAAGGTAGCCTATTTGTAGAAAAAAATGGCATGCACTTCTTACAAAACCCTGCCTACAAATAAATAACAAAAAAGTGCTTTAAAGATTTATTGTATGAAAACTGCAAAACGCCCTACAATAATGTTTTGATGTCTTTGCTTGTTGCCCGTAGGCCTACGTGTTCATGGAAAAAACAATCAAATCCATCTTACCTACATCGTTTTCCGTGATCCACACGCCAAGACACAATAGGATACCTCTTTTTTGATGAGCCACTGCATGCCTCGTTCAATAACAAACAAAAAAGTTGTCCTTTAATAGTTTTTAGGCTATTAGGACGATAAACGGGTGAACACGGGTGTCAATAATCAGCAGTAGGCTAATTCATTTCTATGTTCTTAACAGACCTGACCAATTTGGCATGTCTGCGTTGTCCAAAGACCTGCAGTCTGGCCTCATTTGTGTTTTTTATTTCTCCGTCTCTCACAGGCCTCCGTCTGTTCTGACTGTATGCTCAGGGATTTTCCAGTGGACAGGTAATTCGTCTGTAAGCATCTTAACCCACTGACGATACAATAATCCAAGCGTCTCTGTCCTTCTGTCGCCCGTCTGTCTATACGAGCGCCTTTTACGCACGAAGCGCACACTGCGGCGGTGCTGGTCCGGGACGCCTTCACTGACCCAACTAAATGAGAAAATATTAGATGGGTGAATCGTGAGCCGGGACAAGTCACTAATGTGGCATTGGCATCGTATAGTTTTTGACTATAGTGACCCCGCACCAAACTATTACTACTGCTCAAGTTTGAAATTTCAACCATGAGTAGGCTAATAGGTTACTGTAGGCCTATAGGCCTACACCTAAACCGTTTTCATAACAGCGAAGCACTATGCCACAAGTAATTTAAGATATGTTACCAATCCGAAGCATGTATATGCTACCATTCGATACACCACAACCTGAATTGAAACTTCATTTAATTTCATTTAAATTTAAATGTAGTGTTTGATAGCTGGCCTATAGGCTTACCTGCGTCCATCGGGTGCGGCAATATGTCCTCGGCAGGGCTTATCCACTGTCTGATGGCCCGGTGGTAGGGCTTTTCTGACTTGAGGTTTATATACACGTACCGAACACTATCCAAGCATTCAGCCCTATAGGCGCATTGACCTGCTGTTAGTTGCAGATGTATACAGGAGCAGGTGGAAAAAGAAGCCTCACCAGTGGATTTGACTCCGTCAGAAAGAGGATATAGGGTTGGATTACATCCCTTTCAAACGAGTAAAGTTGCACTGAAATCCATCTACGCGCCCTTTGTGCTTCTCCATCCATTATGAAAGAGGCGCAGCCGGCAAACACGCGTGGCTAACCCATCACTCCCCCCACTCCTTGCACCCCATACAGTCCTGGGCCAGCATGCAGAATAAAAAAGGAAGGTATAGGAAATATAAGCATTCTTTTCTCTCAAACGCCGACTGCGTCTATAGTTTAATTTTCATCAACAAACTAAGCCTAAAGACTTTTATCTTAATTTTGTGTGGCATATACTGTATGAGCCTGATCACTGTGATATAAAGGCATTACGATTTAGGTTAGGCCTACTTGAAGAGCAATGAAAATGACAATATTCCTTAGATTATATGACAGTTTCTGTCATTTGATTTAGGCCTAATGAATACAATAGATTCAATCAGAATGAGAATAGGACTAACACCATAGAATAGACAATATCATTTAGGTTGACTCATTCTAGAACACTAGTACACTAACCCTGTCTAATGAATCTTTACATTTTTTGTCGATTCATATTTGTACTACAAACAAAGATATAGATCGCCTGACTTAATTGTATAGATTTACAGTATATTCCACAAAATAAGTCACAGCATTTTCAAAATTGCGCAATCTGATTGTTCGTCAATTTAATGAGGTTGGCTTGATTTGTTTTAGGCGATAATATTTGCAGAATATGGCAAGACAATCAGTTAGGCCTACCCTTAGAATCATACTTTCAAATCCTAGCAAATAAAACGTCTCATCCCGAAAAAAAAATGCAAAGGGTGAATTCATAATTTATTCATAATGTAATCCAATCTATCAGCCTATCACATAGCCTACAATACATGTTATTAACTTTAGGCCCTTTAGGGATTTTATCATTAAATGCACTTCGGCAGGTTGAAATTACCTTTTAAACTGTCCCCCCCCCCACAAAAAAAGAAGAGTTATTAGACTCCCTGTAGCACAAAGATACAACACTAACACCAACTAAGAACATTATGAAAGAGTTTGATTAAAGACATCAAGTCATCAAGCGAAACATAGTTTATATATTTTTATTTTCTTTATGTATTTTAAGTTACAAGGGAAGCACATTTATTCATTTTTTGCCTTTAAAAATTGGGGACATTGACTTGTATCCTTGACAGAGGGGTTACAGGAGAAAATTAAAACATTCCCAAAACAATAGAAATCAAATATATGTCTCTAGTAAAATAAAAATAGATGATATATTGATTATCATTGGTCTACAGAGAAACAATGAAACCCAATGGAGGCTAAAAAACAATACATTTGGTTCTTTAAATACAGAGACCAAACAATCACAGCCAACAATGCTGCATGGTGGTTATTTCAAATACATTTTTCTGCAGATGGCAATATTCTAAAGGACATGACTTATGGTCATTTGAACAACACCAATATACAGTATGGTAGGCCTACTAAAGCTAATTTTAGCCACATGAACTAAGCAATCTAAGTTTCGACCATGCTTAATGTCATTTAAACAAATTATTACTCTTCTTTTTCAACTAAATACGTATTAATCTTTTGTGAGGGTTGTGTGTAAAAAAAAAAAGAAGAAAAAAAAAAAAGATGACCAACATCTGCATTACTTTTGTATTGTCATGAGCTCTCTGATTTGCGAAAATAAAGTAATTTTTGAAATATAAATAAAACAAAGGGAATTACGTCTTAGGTAAGAGTAAATTTACACAATGGACAAAATCCTTAAGACAGCTCTGTATCAACATGCATAAAAACTGCACTGAGACCTCGTGTAATGTAATTTTTGTACAACATTGTCTCTTGTACAACCTAGGTATGAACGCCAAATACCAATTTCTATAATCTTAATCTTAAATATAGGCTGTGGGAGAAATTATTTCAAAACTGAAGGTCTGTTAGAATTTGGTCCCATCGTATTGGCAGCCCTATAGGACTGTGATAATAAAAAATAAAAAAAATTAATTGAACTAGCAGAAAAGTTAAGTGACTGAAAGCAAGAGCACTTCTGTATAAGAACAAACATCTGTCTAAAGCAGTAACAGGCAGGCACTCTGAGCAGAACTCAGCTGCATGCTATATAAGGGGAGACAGATTTGCATAAGAACAAGTAAGGGTGTAACATGTCTTTGGAGCATCTCATTCAACAAAGTAAATTGTCTTCCCAAAAACGAATAATGGAAAATTCTCCTCACCTTTTATAGGACAATTAATTTTTAACAACACTACTGTATTATATAAGTAATAAATCATACATTATGATAGAACTCACCACCTGCAAAATCTAGCTATCCCTACGCAAGTCAAACACCTATTATAGTTTAAAAACAAACAATAGGCAAGTAAGAAGTTCAACAATTCAACAAGGACCTGGATAATTTCTGCCCAACTCCCCACAACACCGAACACTGAACCTCCACCCCAAATAGTTTTACCCACACTCCTAAAGGGGCTCTTGTTTTTATTTACCAAAAGCCCACCACAACTTTACTTCTATGTCAAGCCACAACGTACAAAAAAAGAGAATGACAATGACAAATACTTTCCTAAAACGGAGAGATGGCGATGGCGAAAAGTGAGGTGCTGACATCTGCTGGCCATCAGGGGTCAGTGCATCATCAGAAAGAATAAGCCACTATCCTTCATTAGTTTCTCTCTCACTCACTCACACACACAATGCATTTAGCTGCTTGACTGTTTTATGTGCTGTTTTGTCACTTTCTACAGGATACAAATGTTTACAAAGCAATTTTTTTTAAGTGACAACGAATGTTGGGTCATAAGTCAGTAGATTTGCATACTGTTCCTAGTTCCTCACATAGGGCAATAAGTCAGAGAAGGCATCTCTGAGCCACTGCTAGTCTACGAGTCTACAGACGGCTCTGTTGTGGCATGCGGCTCCTCCAAAGTGGGGATTGTAATGGAAACTTGACAAGCCGACACAGGCAGACAGGAGCTCTGGAAAAGGGAAAGCGGACGATGCCCATGCTCTTTAAAGTTGTGGCTGCTCGGAAATGGTGGATTGTCAACCTGCAGTTTTCTGATGGCAAACAGGAGAAACTATGCTTACCTGCTTAAATATGCTTAGAAATTTGTTAGGACACGAAGACACAGTGGGATTTTTAACGTGCCCCTGTCCTCGAGTGGTAATTATATTCTAGCCTTCCCAGCCTGTGTGTGTTTTTGTGGGTGCGAGGCCCTCAAATCCACCCAAACCCAGCCACCATCCTATCCCACCCACTCCCCCCTATTGGTCATACTGTTAGTTTGCACATGGGGGGGTGAAGGGGTAGTAGTCCAGCTGACGGCCGCAACGAATCCCATGAAAATGAGTGATGCGTCAATTCCTATTTCTTCTTAAAGTTGTTAGGAGGGAGGGGGGGTGTGCGAATACCTAAACCGAAGTCGGGGTTCCGTGATGTCACGCTGCGGCTCCTCGTGTAATAAAAAAAAAAATTTTGTTTTTTTCTTTTGTTATAAAAAAATTGTCTCGTTTAAATATGAATATAGTAGCGATTTTCTGCTATTTAGGAAAATGAATGTCTGTGGGTGGGGAGAGGGCCTGGACGGAGCTCCCCCTTCACTACAACTCCATGTCCTGAGCCTCATCCTCAGAAAAGTCAGACATGGAGCTCTCGGACGAGGAGTCGCCCGCTCCCTCCTCCTGCTCCTTCAGAGCCTCCTCCGTGGCATATTTCTGGATGTACTCTGTGAAACAAAAAGGGGGAGGGGGGTTCCCGTTTCATATATACAAAAATATGAAATGTCATTCATGTAAATGTGGGTGGACAGGGACTATAAAGTAGTGAGGTGTCCAAAATCAGTCCCTTGTTTCCCTATATCAAACACTCGATATAGTTCATAAATTCTGCAGGACACATAAATAAAAACAATATAGTGCACTATATTTCAATTTCGGCTACAGTTTTAGGTCTCTGATGCAACAATCCATGGAATTTGCAGATAAGCTTGGAATACTGCAGTTGGAAAAATGTAATTCTGATACTACAGCTTTCTCTATTTTGCTGTACAATTTGACAGTGTAAACGTGAAACCCCACCTTTTATCTTGTGTTTGTAGTCCTCTGGCCGATGCAGGTACATAGCAGCCGCGTCTCCGTTTAGAGGGTCGATAGGGTTGGGGTAGGCTAGCAGCTGAGGGAGGAAGGACTCAAAGATGTTGGTGAGGTCTAGTGGGGTTGGAGGGGAGGGAGAAGAAAATTTTGTTAGTACATTAAATAAGATAGACGGATAATTTGAATCAACAAAAATAACTTAGATTTTAGATTAGACAGCTAATTATGTCTACTCTCAAAAGCAGACATAAATAGAAAAATCGTTTTTCCAGATGCCTTGTAGATGTAGAATATTGTTCTACATTTATTAACCATGATCCTGTGAGGAAAAAATGTTGAAAAGTTGATGGTTGTCATTCTTCTCTTAATAGAAATGGATGTACAACTTTACAGGAGGACAAAATGGTTACTACTGTACATCTATAGGGTCAAACCACACATACAGCTGCCCTACCGATACTTTTGTGGATAGTTGTATTTCAACATCAACAGTGAGTTGAGGCCGAAATTTGGGGATCTGGGAACGCCATAACGCAATCGATAAGTGTACCTTTAATGTCAGTCCAGGCAAGTCATGAGTGAAATGAAAGGTAATCCCAATGACACCCATTGCCTACCATACAGGGCTGTCCACGTCTGATTAATGACGTCTAGACACACAGTTCCTGACCTGAGAAAGAAAACAGTACAACATTTATCAAGGGCTGGTAAACGACAAACACAGAAACGCAAATTGGGTGCCACCATACAAAACTGAAACGTGTAAAGTATTAGTATGCCGCATTTTGTGGTGCCAATTGTCTTTATTCTATATTGTATATATTGTAGACAAACAGTGCATGTCTTAAATGTAATATATGCTACTTACGCTTCATCAATGTTTGGATGAAATATTTTATTCATGAAACCTGCCAATAAAGACATATTTTAAATAACTGCAGCATCTTAATTTTGATTTTCTTTTAAATGATGCAGGAACACCACTAATAGTGGACAATGAAAATGTTAACAATTTGTTGAATTATTAATGGAGATACGACACAGCATTGTACAAACATTTCATACCTATTGACGGTGATTTGAAGGGATATTTATCGGGTAAGTCGACGCGAACCTTCCACACACCTTCCTCATAAGGGGCTGAAAAAAAAACTTTGATTAAAATCTAAGAAAATTATCCCAAGCTTCAATAGTGCTTGGCAAAACAGTATTATCCAGTATCCACTATTTTAAATACAATTAATAATATTTATATTACCATAGCAGCGATAAAGTGAAGTTAAATCAAACGTAATGAGGCTCTTACTTCCGGGAGGGCCATGGAACTTGACCACAAATTCGTTGAGACCACTAAGGATAGTGACCTCATGTTTGCTCTCAATGCTGACCTTAAGTCAAGGAAAAGTGTACACCTGAAGAAAACCACATAGTAATACATGAATAAAAAAAATAAAAAAATGTGATTAACTGAAATCAGACAAGAATCCACAATGGCTTGAGATGTACGTCAGGTTGTCCAAACTTTTTCTCTGCGTTTTAAGACTTGCATGCATGATAAGAGATAACACGAGCCCTGGCACTGAGATCAATAATGCAGTGACCACCAGTAGACCAGCTCTGCTATTAGACGACTTACACTGCAACACTTACAGCAGACATGAAAAGAGAATGATTTGGCATTTGAGGCAAAATTAGGTCATCAAAAGCATTAATAAGAATTAGAAAAAAGCATTAAAAGCTCTTTCCAGTTTAGGACATTTTAGCGAGACAGTAAATTAATGGTAAGTCATCTTAGATGCTTAAACTCTAGTTCTATCCCTCAGGTGACACCGTCTGACGCTGATGTAATATTTGTGGCACTGTCGCACCTAGACACTAATTATAATGCGTGTGGAACTTATATATTGTCCTAGTAATTTGGGTGGAGTATTATGTGTTCTTGCTTTTTTGTTTTTTTTTAGATATACTGATTTGCAACATACAGTACATGCAGATAATGTATACAGAAGTCCATGTTTCCAAACACACACACATTTATACGGTTTTATACTGAGTCCTGACCTGTCATACAAGTTAATACAATATAGCCTGCCCTTCTACCGAGGTCCAAAACTTTGTTTTTTGACTAAATAGCCTAGACTATATACATTTTAAGTTTGAATAAATCATTTTAATACATAATTCATAATCGAGTTGATACTATCCCGTTTGAGAGTGGTATTTGACTGTTCTACTAATTCCTAATTTATTTGTTCAGGGTATCGCTGTTGCAATGCATTTTAGGCACACTGTATCTTAATTACGAGACTTATCGCATCTTTCCTCTTATGTTGTTCACTTGCGCCAACACATAAAGGACACTCCACACACTAGAATTGTAGATATCATTTACTCTTCCATGTTGTTTTAATGAAGAGTATGCTGGATAGATAGGATGGGAAGAATAGGCAGTATTGGGGCGTTAAATGTGCCATTCACAAGTTTCATGAATGCACAATTATTTACAGTGGCATTTATCATTCTACCAATGTCATTAGAGTTGGTATTCTCAGTAAAATAAAGTTTTAAATATGTATCAAGCAGTTCATTTATCATCCCATTTGTTGGACAAACTGCTGTCAAAATGTCAGTCTATCCTTCATGAGAAAATATAAGGGAAATATGACTTAAGGACCTTCACATTGATATTTTTCTATTGTTGAAAACAAAGAACCTGCAGAGGGTCTTAAAAGAACATTTGAAAATCTTAAACTCTATACCTCTAACTCTATACATTGCGAATGAAATAATTATTTGGTTGTGTTATGATAGAGTATAATTCCATTCCTGTTTAAAAATTGAAACATATCTTACATTAAACACTACAATGGAGGTAATTTACTACCAGCAGAGATTTTAGAGAGCCTTAGCATCGTAAACATGTTTTTTTTAGAAACAATGGAAGTTAATAAAGTAAAAAAAAGCTTCTTGTTCATTGTGTAACACAACCAAATTATTCAATCCCAAATGTTATCATATGAATTTACCTATATTGAGACAACAAATCTAATAACAAATCTAGCCTTCTTCTCATTAAATAATCTACCACGTAAAACACACGTTATACTTCCGTCACGTTGAAATCGCCTTACTTTTATCAATCTAAGTAATATCATATTTTTACAAAAGATCATCCTGTACACCCATATTTCGAAGAAACGCCTGACTTCACTCGTTACCACCCCCCCACAGCAGCCCCATGTGCAGTTTACGGCACGTTTTGTTGTTTCCTCGATCAGCTGTCTCTTAAGTCCCGCCCTCCACCATTTTCCGGATGGTAACAGGCTGACCAATCAAAGCACACGTTTTAGCTGCAGGACAAAAACAAAACAATTTAGCTCATGCTGCCAGAACCTTTCATGTAAACTAAAGAAGATAAAGTGTCTTTATTAAAATAGAACCCCAAACAGCCTAGCTATCACAATTCGAGTACACTAGAAAAGTGTCATGTCACAAGCTCTTACCTAATAACGTCTTCAAATGTTATTATAGGCTAACGTTACCCCAGTACATTTTCCAGTTAATAGGTTAACCCTGTGATTTTTCTGTCTATTTTATCCAATTCTATGCTGAGATTGCTTCACGCTTGCGCAACATCCTTGATAGAAGATTGATGATTTGCAAAAACAGCAACTACATAAGTAATGGCTATTCCCATTTATTTTCTAGCATTTGCAAGCCGTTTTGCCCATATGAGTCATGTGAAATAGACAGGCTAAAGCTTGACGTGTTCTTATTAGCTGTTGACTTCACAGCTCTGTTGAAAAAAGGACAAAGAGACTCAAAACCATTTTCAGTCACCCTTCCTCGTAACAACGAAAAGACTAAAGAAGAAAAGTGTCGCAAATTCAAGTCACTTTAAGACACTTTGCCTTTTGTACACTCTTAGTTATCAAAATGAACAAAACCTTCAAATGTCTCGCATTGTCTTGCTGGTTGTGGAAACATAGCAAGCCAAGTTATAAGCTAAGATAAGTCATATTACCCGAAAATATTAGAAGCTAACATGTTGTTGGCAGGTAGCCTTCTACGACAGGCTGTATTTTGTTAAATGATAACGCTATGCTTGTTTGATATTGTAATAGCTAACATGCTAACTGGCTAAAGCTGGCTAGCAAATGCACTGCTGAGTTGGCTAAAATAAAGGGGGTCGCAGCTAGTGAAGCAGGTAGGCTAATTAGCTGGCTCCCATAATCTACTTTTAGTGCATACCATCATTACTTCCAATACGTTTTCACACTTTCAACATAAAATCTAACAACCCCCACTCAGCTAGGAGCCCTGTGAGTACAGTACATTCAGCGGACAGTAGTCAACAATAGCAAACATTCCAATTCATATAAAAAACGTGACAGTTGTTGGAAGACACACGGCTTCTCGTTAAGCCTGTAACGTTGTAAAAAAAAAAAAGGATACAGTTTCACCACGTCGGTATCCATTCGCCTCTTGCCTGGACTTGGAGACGACATTTTTGTATTCCTTTGAGTGAGCTAAATTCGCTCTACTTGTAGCCTAGTACCGTAACCTTTTACTTCTATGACAATACACCCCTTTTAAAATTTGCTAGCCTTTCCAGAGTTTCCATACAAGTATTTTTAGGTGCAAGTAAACATAGTGTACTTTCTCACAACTGTAGCTTGATGTATTTTGAACCCCTGCCTGTCTAGTTGTGTCCTGTCCTGAAGAACCTCTCGCTCACGCTGCCAATGACATCAACCTCAAGCGACGTCTATGGTGATGGGAGGGGCTCAGATATACTGTAGAAAAACTTGATTAGTTATTTTGCAATAATTATCGCAATCATCATGCGTCGTTTACAAATATAAGGTGTGGCATAACCTATGAGGTTAGAGTAATCTATCTACTTCTTAATAATAATTTGAATGTTAGAAATGCCTATCCGATCGTATCTGATTTTACGTAATAATTTGTTCGTGATAACTAATAACATTTTAGTTTATAATATCTAATAACAATAAGACTTTAATAACAAACACAGAATATGTCTACTTTTTCGTCCAAATTATGTTGATGTAAAGCCTACCATTAAAAATTTTGGAATTAGGCCTACTGAGGAATGTCAAATGCGTCCTTGTTTTGGTTGTTTGTTTGGTTTTGTTTTAGAAATAACATTAAATTGATCAGAACTACAGTCTAGACTGTTATTTTTGCAAATGACTATTATAGCTGGAAACTACAGGTTTTTATGGAATATAGATTGGCGCGTAGCCTACACATTCCCAACTCATGTGTACCAAGGGCACGTTGTGTTAGCCAATCATAAATTATCTAGCTAAAAGACGAATTAATCATAAGAAACCCCTCAGACGCCTCACAGGTCCTCAGCTGGCAGCTTCATTAAACAATAGGCTACGTCTCATCATCAACCGTTAAGAGGCGACTGCGGGATGCCTTCTAGGGAGAGTTGAAAGAAAAAGCCATACTTGAAACTGGCTAATAAAAGTGAAAGATTAAAATGGGCAAAAGGTTCCACTCCACTTTGCAATGCCGTGCCACCCTGTGGATAAAAAATAAATAAGAAGGACGGAAATTCAAACAAGAATAGGAGAATACCGAAGCGGCAAAGATACACTGTTCATGTTAAGGCGATTTTTTCCCATCTCTATAAATTAAGGTGCGACCAGTATTTTGGATATGAACACAACTGATGTGTTTCAATAAAATGCTACCCCAATCACCATTGGATATTACTCCATATGACTATTGAATCGACGTCACTTGAAAGACCCACTCTAATTGGTCAAAACGCTCCAGCTGGCAGCGCAGCAGGTGTGGAGAGGGGTGTTTTTAGTTATTTGGGCTCTTTGGCCGATGTATTTTCATGTTTCCAAAGTTGAGTTGAAGTGGGTGCTCCAAGTGTGGGCTTGTGTTCCTTCCTAAAATGTCGTCTGCGGACAAGGATAACCTTTGCGGCTTTAATCAGCTGAATAAGTTCGAGAAATTGTCGTGGAGGCCCAGCGTCCGCGATTCAGGTTTGTAAACAAAATGAACATGCTAGCTGCTTGCTATATTAAGCTAGCATTCCAAACAGGGCTTTATAAAGTAGATGCTCTCACATTTGGGGTTTGAGTAATTGCAAATTATTCCATGTATTTATCTTGTTGTGCGGACATAATGTGTCTGTTCAAACTCAGTGTTAGTTCAGTCCTTGCAATTTATCAGGGGGATAATGCCACCAAATGAAACTAACGGAACTGCCAACGCTAATTCTCTGCTCACGGTGTTTGAGCTTTTAACAGCGCTGTGTAGTAACATTAATGGCTCTGTTATTGTGATGTGACTCTTGCAGGGTCTAAAAAGAGGGTGCGATGGCTTCAGGCGAGGCGCATATTCTCCCCATCCTGCCCCAACCTACGAATCCCGAATCGGTTTCTGAGAGAAGGTGGGTAACTTGTAAAAGTCGAAACCTCATTTCGTACATGTATTTGCTAGGTTTATCACTTATTTCCACCTCTTTCCACGTCTCTAAATTGACTGAAAATGAAGTTATGTCAAACACAATATTAGGCTATCTTGGCTCAATTGAGTGTCTACGGGATCAAATAACATAATCATGTTGCCATAGACATCTAGGAATTGAGCGAAACTAAGCAAGTAAACTAAGGTGGGGGTGAGGGGTCGCCTTTTTCCAAGCTTTGTCTGAGGCCCACAGTTTCAGACTTTGAAAATCCCTGGTCTAAGGAAACGCTCTGTATGTTGTATTTTGCCAATACAATATTTAAGATTGTGTGTGTATGTGCATCACACTTTTAAAGCATACCACATGATCTCTTATGTTTCACATAAATGAAGCAGAAATCCTCCGTTATATTTATAAAAAAAAGGCTTTTTTTTCAACATTATTATTTACATCTACATAAAATACAGTCAAATCTGTAAAATTACAGTTTATGCTTCAGTTTACAAATATAGTGAGGCTTTACATGGAATGAAAATTATGTCCATATTTTACGTATTGTCTTATTCAATCAAACATGGCATCACCAGTAAGGGGTGTTAACATGCAAGTATATGGAACTGTATTCATTACAGAAACGATGAAAATGGATAAACATTTATATACCTATGAATTTAAACATAGTAGCTATAGGAAGATCTGATATAGAAGGAGCACATTTAACATTAAATACCTCTGTTCCTAATTGTAGTTTTGCTGTTATGCTTTCCCTAATGTATATTTCTCTTACTTTTCTTCTCCAGTCCTGTATTGTTGAAGGTGGTGTTTTCTTGTAAAAATAGTTATGCACTTTTGCAATTAAAAGCAAGAAGATGTAATTGGTTTCTAAATAGGCCCTCTGGAACCTCACTCAAAATATGTAGATCTTTACGGGTCCCTTTTTTATTCAATATATATTTTTTTTAAACCTACTTTAAATTTGCTGGGTCAAAAGGTACTTCAAATTGCCCCTTAGTTAGCCTAAAATAGGCCTGAAACCAGGCTCCATCTAATTGTAGTTCTTGGACTCCTTGATGTCTCCTACGGATTGTATCATGCACCCACATCCTCCTTGCTCTTCGGCCATCAGATTAAGCGGTGAAAAGCTCATCCATACACATTATGAGGGCAAACATCTTCTGATTGGTGCTTATAGTGAAAACAATAATAATCTAAACGTAATCGCAAGCAAAGGGGTGATGCTAGTGATATGCAACGGCGATACTATGTTGTCAAGATATTTTCACCAAAACAAAACTTGTGCAGCTCTCCCTAGCGCTTTTCCTCCCGCAAAAAGTACTATATGGGCACAACCCCTAAATGCACCAAAGCACGTGCAGCGTTGCCTGGTTCACACTCTAGACGGTTCTGTTGCGTCAAGCTCTATTTTCCAAGTTTCATTTTAACTAGTTGTTGGAATCACACCCGGGAGGTCGTGGGTTCGAGTCCCAGTTGTAGACGAGTTGGTCTACTTGTAAGCATCCTTGAGCAAGATGCCTAACCCCTATCTGCTCCATGTAATGGCACCCTGGAATTCTAAGTCGCTTTGGATAAAAGCGTCTGCTAAATGACGTAATTGTAATTGAGATGGCATATAGCTCTCCCGTGACAAGCTCCCCTGTCTTCCATTGAACTCACCCTCTCCTCAGTTCCTTAAGTTTCCCTTGAGTACTTCAGTTCGAGTAGAGATGTCTTTAATCATTTCTTCAAGTCTTGCTAGACCTTTTTAGTGTCCCCTGCTGCTTCTTTATGCTCTTTCCTAAGTTTCCATCGCTGTGTCACCGGAAGTCTCTAAAGTGTATTTTTATGTCTCCGCGACAGCCATGGCAAGAGGCATTATGTTTTAGAACGCCTTGCGGGAATTTCTTAAAATTTGGTACAAACGTTCACTTGGACTCAAAAATGAACCGATTAGATTTTGGTGGTCAAGGTCACTGACCTCATGTACGTCCCATTCTCGTGAACATGTCAAGAATGCCTTGAGGGAATTTCTTCAATTTAAAAAATGGGTCTCGGGGTGGTAATTCTAGTTTAATATGTAATCATTGCAGATTTATAAACTCCCAATGGGTAGTGGTATTTGATTCCGCCTCCGAGGAAAAAATGGGAATGACTTTCTGCACTTAACAGTCCATCATAACATTGTGCTCTCAGATTTAGAATGTCAAACTAAATGTCGCTAGAGCCCAAAATACATCAAGCAGACACAAAATGACTGCTCATGAACGAACATCACCATGTGTTGCAGTAAACGCATCACATGCTCTACGATCGCAACATAAATTCTGAGCACGACAAAATAATTATATATTTCTCCAGCGGCAGCATGCCAGCACTAACATCATTCAACAGTTAAATGTAGCTCTAAAGTTGCAAAAAATGAAATGGCTTTGTGGCAACTGTAAGTACTTGATAAATGAATATAATGGCACTTGTTTTAACCAATAAGCGCCGAGCCCCATCCAGCAGTTTTTCAGGGCCTTTAGTTCCTAAAGGGTTGCTTCCTGCAGTGGAAACCCGCCGTTTAGTGCCGCCCCCAGACAGTCAACATGTTACCACGTCAGTAAAGTGAATCCTGAAAGTCCACTTACTGGCATTTGCTATTCAGAAAAAATGGGATAGACTTTGTTGTTGTGTTTTGCATGTCAGGATTTACTCAAACGTGTATAAATACATGAGTACTATTCAGCAGAAAAGATATGTAATGGAATCTTTTAAGTCTTACTAAAAAAAATCTAGTTACTAAAATATCTACTCTTCTTAAACCTCCTGTTCCTTTAACCAGGACACTGTGCACCCCCTGCCCGAAGTGGGCACCGTTGCGTTGCAGACAGTGCCAACCTGTATGTTTTTGGTGGTTACAATCCAGACTTTGATGAGGCTGGGGGTTCAGAGAATGAAGACTATCCACTATTCAGAGAACTGTGGAGGTTCCATTTTGCCACCGCCACTTGGCAGCAGGTCCGCACAGAAGGTTACATGCCCACAGAGCTGGCCTCCATGTCAGGTAGGGACTGGGGATTTGCATTCATCTAATGTCTATTCCCCTCCCATGACCAGGGATTAGTAAACCAAGTAAACTATATATTTCCTTCCTATTCCTTTTTTATATATTAAAATAGTAAAAATGTATTGTATACATAAAATAAAACTTAAAATAGTTTGTCTGTATTTGGTACCTCTGTTTCACATAGCCGTCTTGCATGGGAATAACCTGCTAGTGTTTGGTGGCACTGGGATTCCATTTGGTGAAAACAATGGCAATGACGTCCATGTTTGCAATGTCCAGTACAAAAGATGGAATCTACTGAGCTGCAGAGGAAAAAAACCCAACAGAATCTATGGACAGGTAAAAAAAAAAGTGTCTATTTTCTTTAATATAATTGAAAATATATTAAAATATATCCACCCAGCATAGATTGCCTGAAAAGTGTTTTTTTTTTCTCTCCTTTTGCTATGCCACACTAGATGGCAAAAGTATGTGGACACCTAAACCCCACATCTATATGTGCTTGTTGAACATTTAAAGTTTAAAAACCTGTAGCCTTGTGATACTCTCCTGATCTAGCAAGCTCCAGTTTTATTTTGCAGTCAGTCTGGAACCCCTCTATTCAAAAGAATTTGTCATAAAGGCGGTGGTAATAAATTTCAAACTACCTTATACGCAATTGGACTACCATATACCGTCATCTTAAGCAATCAGAATGTGTAACATTAGCTAGAGCGCCGACGGAAACGGGTGTAGTAATGTAAACAGTAACCAACACGCAGTATTTGTTGACAGTTTATGCAAAATATCTGATGACACATGTCGTCTTTGTAAGACACATCTTTGAGTAAAAGGTACTTTATATTAAGCATGATGGGTAGATGAGGAAATCTCGAACGCCTAGCAGAATTAGGTGTTAGTTTAGCGCCAATACCGTACCAAAACGTTCGATTAGAATATGCATTAAACGTTTTCATGCAGTTAAGATTCGAGGTGGATCTTAAGCTTTTAAAAAAAAAAAAGGGTTCTAAAACACCCCAGAGGCTCAAAGTTGTGGTATAAAGACCGTAAACAATTATTATAGAATATCAAATGTACTATTTCTGTAATTGTTACCAACACTAAAGAATTGCAATACTAATCCTTGTTTCAAATGTTATATTAACATTATAATAACAAAGGGATTCTCTGTGAGCCCCATCTTCTTCACTATTAATGCCCCTAACTGATAAATCAAACTCCACGGAGAAAAGCCAATGTCTGTCTTTCTTTCAGTGAATGTGTACAGTTCACGATAATGATAAAACTGAGCTTTCCACATTAACCTTCTCAAGCGAAGTCATTCTCAATAGCTTGTAATGGTGGGAATGGCAATCGGTGGATGCACGTTGATGTTGTCATATTAGGAAAAACTTAATCTCACGCTGATTTGCCGACTATCTTCCAGGCTGACGCTTTTGAATTGAGGGGTTCCAGACTGATACTCGCGGCAAAATCAAACTGGAGCTCGCAAGATCAGGATGGTATTACAAGGCTAGTTAATATGGAGTTGGTCCCCCCTTTGCTGCTTTATTTTGGTACATGGATGCAGGGAGTTGCATGCTGGAACAGAAAACACTCAACACCCACAAAGTTGGAAGCGCACGGTGGTCTATGCTGTGGCATTAAGATTTCCCTTCACTGGAATTAAGGTGACTAGCCCATTGAAAACAGTCCCATTATTCCTCCACCACCAAACTTTCCAGTTGGTGCTATGCATTGAAGCAGGTTGTGTTCTCCTGGCATCTGCTAAACGCAGACGTGTCCCTCAGACTGCCAGATGGTACAGTGTGATGCATCACTCTAGAGAACACATTTCCACTGCTCCAGAGTCCAACTCCACCACTCCAGCTGACGCTTGACATTGCACATGACAATCTAAGGCTTGTGTGCAGCTGCTCGTCCATAGAAACTCTGATTCTCACAATGCGCTGACATTGCCTCCAGAGGCATTTCTGAGCTCGGTAGTGAGTGTTGTGGTCTGTGAGCTTGCAGGGCTTACCTTGAGTTGCTTCTAGACGTTTCCACTTCACAATTACAGAACCTACGGTTGACCAGGGCAGGTCTAGCAGGGCATACATTTTATGAACTGATGTTACTGTTGAAAAGTACTGAACTCTTTGGTACAACCCATTCTATTGCAAATGTTTAAGGAGATTGCATGGCTGTAATTCTTGATTTTATGCACTTATTAGTAATTGATGTGGCTTAACTAACCCAACTCTAATAATAACTTCCACTCATCCAAGCTCTCCTGAACTCGCACACACTCCACACATTTTTTTTTTTTATCCCCACACCATCACCCTTACCATCATTACACCCCCCTTTTTTATTAACAACAATCTAGCTCTGGGCTTTTTTTTTTTTTAAGCATGTGTTCTTGCCATCTATGTACATAACTACCTTCTTTGACCTTAACTGCCATTTTGCACCCCAGCATATTTTTGCACATCAGATCTCTATATAATGACCCATCTCTTCAACCCCTTACTCTACTTTTTGCACTTTCTGGTTAGATGCTGAACTGCATTTCATGTTCATGTACCTGTACTACTTTAATGGCAAAGTTGAATCTGATCTTTAATAAAACCCATTACTTAGAAGGAGTGCCCACATACTTCAGACTGTGTAGTGTAGGGGGCAGTATAGTCCAGTGGTCTGGGCGTTGGACTCCCAGACAGAAGGTACCTAACCCCTACCTGCTCCTTGTAATTATACTCATTGGAAGTTACTTTGGATAAAAGCTAAATGACCTAACTGTAGTGTATGTATGTGCATTTAACTTTCCAATACTGACTGACAAGCTGTCTAACCACCATCCAGGCCATGGTCATTATAAATGGCTATCTGTATGTATTCGGAGGGACAACCGGCTACCTTTATAGCACAGACCTGCACAGGCTGGACCTGACGACCAGGGAGTGGACCCACATCAAGCCTAACAACGTGCCCTCAGACCTGCCCGAGGAGAGGTCAGTCTTCTAAAGTGATATTGAACTTTAGTAAAACTATAGACTCAATACCTGCCTCACCTCAATATGTCCAGACATCGCTTAGTGCTTCTGTTTAACAACAGCGGCCAAACTTAAAACTCGATCCGGTCAGTGCGTAGCATTGAGGACTATACTGTTATACTGGGTTTTTCCTCCAGTTCAGTATTAACTTAAATGACAGTAAATGCAAGTGCCCAATGGCAAAGTTTCAGAAAATGACATATGTAAAACAAGTCCATTTATGTGTAAATGTACTCTGTGCATAAATGTGATTCTGATGTTGCTGCATCCATCCACCAAGGTACAGACATGAACTAGCTCATGACAGACAGAGAATATACATCCTAGGAGGTGGAACATCGTGGACATCATACCCCCTAGACAAGGTACCGGATAGTAGTACACGGATAGCGCCCATAAATTTCTCACATTTGATCTAAAAATACAAGTCATGTAATGTACTATTTTAATACTTATAATCTAATGTCTTATCTAGATCCATGCATACAACCTTGAGACAAATTACTGGGAGGAAATGGTCACCAGGCCTCATGAAAAAATAGGTTTGGGATCTGTCAAAAGGAATCATTTGTTATGCATTAAGAATTGAAGGGCCCATGTGCTAAAGCTAGTTTATTTGCCTTTTCCACCAGGATATCCTGCTGCGCGCCGTTGCCACAGCTGTGTGCAGGTTAACAGCGGTAAGAAAAAAGAAACCTGTTTTGAACTGGGCCGTTTATTAATTAGTTGATTAATTAAACGGTCTCCTCCTCTTCTCCCCACTCAGAGGTGTTTATATGTGGGGGTTATAATGGAGAGTTGATCCTGTCGGACCTATGGAAACTTAACCTGCAGAACTACCAGTGGACAAAGCTGCCTGCTATCATGCCTGAGCCGGCCTATTTCCACTGTGCCGCCGTCACTCCGGTTAGTGAAATATTAATATAATATGCACACACAAAGACTAGCTGGATTCCTGATTTGCATGGTGTTTGCATGTCTGCAGCTACAAGTTCCCAGCTACAGTACTGAATGTGGTACTGCGTGATTGCGTGATTCTGCACACTTTACTATCAACTGTCTCCTTCAGGCCGGCTGCATGTACGTCCATGGTGGTGTCGTCAACATGTCTGAGAACCGCAGGACTGGCTCCTTGTACAAGGTGTGGTTGGTGGTCCCCAGCCTCCTGGAGATGACGTGGGAAAAGCTCCTCAAAACCTTTCCTCGCCTTGCCCAGCTCTCTACTCTCCAGCTGCTCAGCCTGGGCCTCACGCACACACTAATCCAGCGGCTCAAATAGTGTCTCATTGTCACTGACCCTCAGGCTACGCTTGACTCATAACTCACTCGAGGACTAAGGTCTGAGAATACGCTGAGGGATTATGCAGCATACCCAACGTCACTCTACGAAACCAAAACTTTGGAGGCATTTTTAATGCCCATTTTAATGTCGTTTGCTTCATTTTGAGCTTCTTGTTGCGTGCACAGGATGACCACGGAATATACCTTGAAGGGTTTTGTTTGGCCATGTCCACTGGGAGCCACGCCTTGATATGGTCACCAGAATCCCAATGTTCTGATTTCCATTTCTTAGGCTCCTCTGACCTCCATTTACTAGTTGATTCCCAGGTTTGTAAAACATGACAAAAGGGAGTTGTTAAATGTTGGCAAAAGTTCCTGAAAAGAAAATGAATGTTGTTGTTTTTTTGTTTTTTTTTTTAGCTGAAGTAATGATGCCAGACCAATATCCACAATTTCTGTAAACTGCTGCTAAGCTCACTGTGACATGCTTGAAGGTTCAAAACAAAAAGGATTTGTCTGCTATTAACCAGGAGAACTTTTTGGCACATTTGTTCCCCTTTTTCTTTTTTTGGCAGCAATTCTAACAGGGATTGTACTGTGTTTTTTGTTTTTATTTTTTGTATTTTTGTGGATCTGTGTTGGGATGGACATTCAGATTTCTTCAACTATTTAGTAGGCATAAAAGGCCTGGCCACATTTTGTTACAGCTATGAACAACTTTTTGTTTTGTTTTTAAAGGGTGATCTATTTTATTTTTTTCTGTGTGATATTGAAACAGTAGCTACCATTGTAACTATGTTATCTTGACAAAACAGTTGCTATCAGCCTCTAGGTCAGATTTTATACACTTATTTTTTTTCCTATCCTTTAATTATTTAATGTATTTGCGGGTAATTACAGACCTGAAATACCCTGTGATTTCTCACCATAACTTGAGCTTTGTGACATGACATCACTGTGAATTTTTAGTGCCTCTGCATTTTCTTCCTGTTTTTGCATGGCTTATTGATGTGATTTCTTAATTTGGTGCCTTGTACAGCTTTCCATGATGTCACACACAATTTGATTTCATTATATAAATAGTCTCTATAAGCCATTTTTTAAGATTTAAAAAACAAAAGTCTTAACAGTCTACATGTACTGTTACCTTGTTTTCATGTGCCAAGCCATACTGTTTGTGGATCTAGAAACCCTGCAAATGATTATTGATTAACCTGTCTGCCTTGATCTTTTGTGTTAAATTACTAATAATATGCCTCTAATCGGTACACACATACTTATTTTAACAAGCGTTTGTTTTGTGTGCTTAAGAGTGATACTGCATTGGCATGGATTTATTTATTTTTTTTCCCCCTCCAAAGTGACCAGGAATGTCAGGCATACTCAGGATATTACATACTGTGACAAGGCTATACAGCAAAATTCAAAAAACATTTGCATGCCATCTTCATTTAAACTACTACTCGCAAATGGAAAATATTATATACAAATGTACGGGTGTCTTATCTACTTTGGGGTACACATCCATTTTCACAGTAATACTACCAATTGCTTGTATTATGTCTATTTACATTGCTTCCTATTACGGTTAGTCCATTTTTACTCTATCATGGCTTGGAATGTCTGCAGTAATATATCAATGTTCACATTTAATGTTGGTTGTAATATTTAGAATATTTAAGTTTCACTGGGGAATTTATGTTCACTGAACGGAATATAACTTGCATGCACTTGTACTGTATGTTAATTTGGTCTTAAACCTCAGCTGTGAATGCCTATTTTCATATCACATGCACATTTAATTTCCTGAGTGTACCTTTTTAATAATGGCTGTCTGATGCTTATTTTGAGGCAGATGTAATCTTCACTTTTTACATTCTGGTAAATATACAGTATAGCCTTGCCTTGAAGACCAAAACTTTTGTTTGCATCATGTCTTTGGTGTTAGTGACAGAATGTAATCTCTTTTGCATGTTTGCATGTCACTTTATTGAGCCCATGGAGATCTGCCATGTACTCTGACTGCATTGTATAGTAGGTTTTTATATTTCTCAAATGTACCGTCAATAAAAACACTGGCAGCAGGTTCTTCAAAAAGCGGATACTTTTATTTTAGCTCAATAACTAATTTGTAGTAAACATTTAATGCATAAACTTTTAATGAGTGGAATTCTTATTAGCAAAACTTAGTTAAATTAACTAGTACTATTATAGTATGATTTCTCATTTACAATGGCTCATGTGGACCATATGTATTAACAGATAATCAGGCATGTTGGCCTACCCTTTCCAGTATCCGTACCTAATAACAGTACCAGTGCAAATGCAGCTTATATCTACCTGAGATACTGTATTGGAACATTTTCAAGGGTATAGCTGACTGCATGTGTCCACTTTCATAATCAATTACCATTATCAATATAAGAATTATTACCAACATAATTCACTAGATGGCGTTCACGCCCTTTGTTTATTGACCTGTTACACAATCAGCAGCCTGCTGGAGATGGTGCAAAAAAGTAGAGAGCCAGCAGAATAAGGTAGACCACCACCAGGGCAGTACCTGAAAGACAAAACTGACCATTCACCTAACAGTTCAGAACTCCTTTAATTGTATTTGATCAAACGGATGATATGCTACAATAGATCCTACTTTTGTAAAAATATCCTCCCTGTGCATGTTGTATGAATTTTATTCCTGAAAATGGTTGGATTGCTGCCATATTTTGGGTGGTTAAAAGATTAGTAGGTAAATCTGCAAAATTGGTTTTGACCCTAGCTGTTGGCCACACAGAACATGTGATTTCCATTATTGTTTTGTAAAAGAAAAATCCTACGCAACAATTGTGACTAGGTAATGTATGGAAGCCCTAAGATGCCATGATTTTTTTTTCTTGCGATAACATAATTTATCTCGTTAATAGGTCATTGAGGTGGCATTAAAGGTAACAGAGTGTAACATGTGGTGAGGTGAGTGCAGGTGTTGACGAGCAAATTATAACACGAGAAAACTCGAATGCACCAGCTTTTACTGAACGTTCCACACAGAACAATAACACACAATGGACATAGGCACAAATGAGTGTTTATATCTGTTCAGCCTAGATGCAGGCTGAACAGATATAAACGCTCATTTGTGCCTATGTCCATTAAGCTCCTTAACACTAACATGTAGGC
>JAOEHI010000021.1:4137876-4156319 GCA_025447815.1 Percopsis transmontana
GTTCCCCCCCCCCCCCCCCCTCCCGTTTAATTTTTTCCTCCGGCCTGGGTTTGTCAGTTTTTTTTTTTGGTGTGTTGGTAAAATCCCGGGTTTTTGGAAGATTGGGGGTTTCCCCCCCCCCCCCCCCCTTTTTTTTTTTTATTCCAGCAGTGTGACAATGGAACTGCTGCCTTGACTGGAGCGATTGAGCTAATCCGCAGGGCCAGCTCTGATAATGTAATTACTGCTGTCTTAACACCTTTAATTCCTCCCCCCCCACCACCCCACACACAACCTGCTCCCTGTAAGGAGCGGGAGGTGGGGAATGCTGGGCCTTTCAGCAGGGGGCTTATGCACTCACAAACACCGGCAATCTTCTCGCTCTCCAATTACAGTTCTCTGACATTCAACTAATTGGCCCGGCTGCGCAGCGGAAGCTTAATTTTTTTTTGTATTAATTTAAGCCGGTGCTGCCTGTTTGTTTTTGATGTATGCTAATGCACTGTGGGGGGGAGGGGGTTTGCGGGAGAGAGGTCGCCTCCTGCAGGCCTGGTGGAGGACGGCAGGGGAACCGGGAGAGAGGCCATGTCAGGCTTATCACTGAGCTGGCACACCTGGGTTATTAAATCTCCCGACTAAACAACTGCCTTCTCGCCGCTAAGAGATGGGGACCAGCTGTACGCATGCCAAGAGAAGCTGCTCATCTGACAGCACGTCAGTGACGACTCCATCGAAGCGCTGACTGCTTGTTGTTCGGAAACAAAGCGCGCGGCGTGCAATGTTGACATCAAGAAGCAGTTCTCAATTGTTTTAGACCCACTCAAAGAAGTGGTTCATAGCTTGTTGCCATCGCACACTGAAACAGCAACATTATTACAAACCCATTGGCCAGTGCCACTAAAAATAAATACACATTTTATCACACTAGAATATTGACCAGACAAAGCCTACAAGCAAATTGTAAATTCATTTGAATCTGACATTTTTTCCCCCTCCTTTTTTGAAATTGATGCACTACAGAAGCTGTATTGTCAAGAGCATAAGCACATAGGCCTCATAAACTTTTAGGAGATATTTTGTCTGATTACCTCAGTATTAAGTTCCCACAGTGACTCTTCATTCACACTACGTGAAACCAACAGTTTCTTTCCGTCCTTGACCTTGATTGTTTGTCAAATGCTTACAGCTAGTGTGTTCACAAAGCTGTTCACCGTCTCCACTGATGTACTGAATATATGTTATTGCGGTTTGTTGTAGAAATTCCATGTAAATGTGTTACAGCACAAACTATACTAATTTGATGATGCGATCCAGTCGAGGGAGGGCTTAGCTAAAGTTCATTATCCCTTTTTAAGAACCCTCCCCTGTCTTCAGTAGGAGCGTTTAATGATCTGCATTCTCTCACGCAGCTCCTGTCTTTGCTATTTGAAGACCTGTTCAAGAAGTTCAACTCTGAACTGAAGAAGATTGCAGACCAGGTCATCCCCAAGCAGAGGGCGGCTCAGTTTGATGTGGTCAAACACATGCGCCAGGATCAGATCACCAATGGAATGGTCAATGCCATATCCACGGTGCGTATAGGTGCCGGGCCCCCAACCTGAGCTCCTACAAGAAGTCTCCCTTGTTGAATTGGATCATATAGTTATTACTTAATGTTTTCCCCTCCCATGTGTCTGTTGGCATCTCATGAAGTGAGACAGATTCTTGTGGAATTTTATGTTACATTTTAAGGAACAACTAATTACTTAATTTTAAGTAATTGAAATCAAATGTTGGAGGGAGGTTTGATTTGTAATGGGAACAACAACAACAACAACAACTGTAGGACGTACATGCAGTGGATTGGTTTTGAATTGCTGGGCTTGTCCTGCTCTGTTCACAGGGGAACTGGTCCCTGAAGAGATTCAAGATGGACCGTCAGGGCGTGACCCAGGTGCTGTCTCGACTCTCTTATATCTCAGCCTTAGGCATGATGACCAGAATTTCCTCCCAGTTTGAGAAGACCAGGAAGGTCAGCGGTCCACGCTCTTTGCAGCCCTCCCAGTGGGGCATGTTGTGCCCTTCAGACACTCCAGAGGGAGAGGTAAGCCAACCTGATCTAGGATAGGGTTATGCTAACACTCTCTGTCTGCACAAACAAACAGCTCTTGATGTCAAACATCTGCCATGCTGTGTGTATTGGCAGTACTTCTTGGCACCTTTTTTAATATAAGAATATACACAATATTACATGAAGGATATCATTTTGTAATATCATATATAGAGAAATGCCCTCACTTAAAATGTTTTAACACAAACACTCATAACATGTTCTAAATTTATAGTAAAACAAATAAATACATTTTGGGATGCTTTAAATGGAGGAACAGGTTTAGTTTGAGCCTAGTTTAAACCTAGTGCTGTTTGTCCAATTAGCCTGTGTTGTCATGCTAGGTCATCACTGGGGTAAAGCTGGGTGAAAATATCACACTATGTTTTACCAAATACCTCTATCGATACTTACCTATATTTAATATAAAAAATGTGTAATGTTGATTTGATAACCAAGTGGAGGAATTTTTTTTGTTCCCTAAAAAGGCCGTCTTTATCGCCAAGAAAAGACAAAATTTAAGCTATATTATATCTTAATTAACCAAACAAAATAAATATTGTATTGGTATATCACCCAGCTCTACTGTGTAAAATTCTGAATAAAGGGTCATATTCTCTTCTCAGGCCTGTGGTTTGGTGAAGAACCTGGCACTGATGACCCATATCACCACAGACATGGAGGATGGTCCCATCATCAAGCTGGCCTTCAACCTCGGCGTGGAGGACGTAAACCTGCTGTGTGGAGAGGAGCTCTCCTACCCTAGCGTATTCCTAGTCTTCCTTAATGGTAAAACTAACATAAGCAAACTGCCATCCGCTGATTGACTTTCGGTTGCCTATGTGTTTTAGTAATTTATGACTTGAAAAGAACTTTGATCCACCCTGACTCTCAAAACAACATTAAGGGAAAAATATATGCTGTCCAGTTTACACCTCTACGTCTCACAGGGTGATAAGTTGTATATTTTATGGTATTATTTAGAATTTGGTCCGTTAATTAGGACATTTGTTTTTTCCAGCCTTTGATAACTGTCAAGTTACATTAGCAGCCATGCCATTTAATTAGTTTGAAGCAGCAGGTGTCAAAAGCCATTCAAAACACATTCCCTGCAAATCTCCCCTCACACGCAGGGGCTGTTCACTGGAGCCCCTTTTACACTGCGTAAAAAGCTGTGATTATTGCGGCTTTATTCTGCCTCGCTGTTCTGTGTAAAAGGTAAGGAGGCGGAATGGGGGGGCCATTTTTGTTTCACCGGAGCCAGAACGATGTCTGTGTAAGCGGGACATCCCGACATAGCGGAACAGGGGTTTAGCTTTTTGATGAAGCTTATCACCATAGGCATGTATCCACAAGCACTGGATTATTTCATTAATAGTTATAGCCTACTATAGCAGATGTTTCTTTTAAAAAATCGCGGCCGTCTGCAGCTGCCATAGAATTCTATGCAGCTGTCGGCGGACGCTATGGGGAATAAAGACAATATTGTCAGAAACTGACTGACAAGATTAATTAGCATCACAACATGTAAACCATACACATGAATATGCCTATATAAAATGATCATGTTCATTAATTATTCAGTGCGTCATTTTACCACAAGCCTAGACACAAATGGGCTATGCCACATGCTGGTTAGCCTCAGTCTCTTATCAATGAGCGATGCTGAGGTAACTTATCGACACCATTTTTTTTTTCCCAAATCCACAAGACTGCAATGCAGATAAACCCTTCTCTGCCAACGCTGTGTTACACGTCACGGCTCTGGTTCCGATACGCCGGATTGCTATGTAAATGGACACACTGCTGCCTCGGTTTGGTTCAGTATAGACAAGCGAATGCGACATGATGCCGTGTCTTCTTAACGGCATTATTGCGGGATCGCTGTATAAAAAGGGCTTGGGATTGCTCTGTTCACAAGCGTTTGTCCCTCACATCTTACCATCATCACAACCCCTGCAGTTGCCAGCTGTATATCCCTGGGTCAACGTGTGTTTACTTCAACCTCTATTTACGACCGTTAATCATATAGTTATGTGCGCGTTATATGAGCACATTCACTGTGTTGTTAAGGGGTTTATCTGTGTCTGTGCTTTCTAACCCTTATTGTCTTTGTGTGGGATCTACCCAGGTAACATCCTTGGTGTGATCAGGGACCACCAGAAGCTGGTGAACACATTCAGGCTAATGCGCAGGGCCGGCTTCATCAATGAGTTTGTTTCCATCTCCACCAACCTGACCGACCGCTGTGTTTACATATCCTCAGATGGAGGGCGCCTCTGCAGGTAGGAGCTTTGGAGCACTCTTGTACAATAGTACAATGCTATTTAAGACTAATATTAAATATTAAGTTTTATGTATACAAAGTCCTTTTTTGGTGTAAAACATTGCTTAGGTCTTACAAACAAAAGTAGTGCAACATGCAAATAAACCATTACAGAAGATAATAAGATAATTACAATCACACTGATGGGTTTTAATAACTGTTTAATAATAGTGCCCAGGCTTATTTATCTTATTTTACGTGTGTGTAAATATACGTATGCAAATAATATGCAAACGAACACACAATGTCATCTAGTGACTTTTGGAGCAGGCCTTAGCTCCTTCCTGTGGGGACAAATTGGCAGCACCGTGCGAGAGTGGATTATAATGTAATTAAACTAAATGTGTCTAGGTTGACCTGTGTCTTTATTCCCCTTCAGGCCATACATCATAGTGAAAAAGGGCCAGCCAATGGTGAAACATCGACACATCGAAGAGCTGTCCCAGGGCTACAGGTGAGGCTGGCAAGGGTCGGGTATCCGTTAACTTTTATCCTGCGGCGTCATAATTTTCTGACTGGCATTTTCCTGCCCTTCAGAACATTTGAGGATTTCCTGCACGAGAGCCTGGTGGAATACCTCGACGTCAACGAGGAGAATGACTGTCACATCGCCCTCTACGAGTACATGATCACCAAGTGAGTAGCAAGCGTTCTTTTCAGCCTTGTGGATGCCTTCACTCGTTAATTGTAATTCACCTTTTTGTTTTTGTGTTTCCGTAGAGACACGACTCACTTGGAGATCGAGCCATTCACGCTGCTTGGAGTGTGTGCCGGCCTCATCCCTTACCCTCATCACAACCAGTCCCCTAGGAACACATACCAGTGCGCTATGGGCAAGCAAGCCATGGGTAATGCATGTTTTGTTTTTGTTTTTATTTTTATTTTTTTGGGACTAAGTTCCTCTTAGTCCCAGTGGACAGATTTTCCAGCTACGGGAGAGGACCCTCCAAAGATCTGGAATCCCTTCTCAAAACATCCCCCACATAGACTTAATATTTACCTATGTACGCCGATACACACACACAATACATACAAACGCGTAGCCACATGTTGCTGCATACCCCCTGCCTGAATGCCCTAATTGGTTTGTCCCACCCCCACCCCACGCAAAATAGATACTACCCCTTTTCTCTCTCTGTGTGTGTGTGATTGAGTGTATGCATGTGCATGTGTGTGTGTGTGTGTGATTGAGTGTATGCATGTGTGTGTCAGCAGCGGTGTCGCTTATGCGCATGGACTTGGACATCAAACACGGGGTGCTTGCGTAGGCTCCTCCATTGTGCCGTGTGTGTGCGGAGGTCCTTTTCCTGCCAGTCAGCCAGAGTGTCATTAGCAATTCATTGGGCATTGGGGGGGGGGGTCAGTGTGCTCAGCTGCAAAAGACCACAGAGTGTGCGCCCCCAGCTCCCTGGTAACCAAAACTTGCCCACCGAAACGCTAACATTTGTACCGAACACCACCAGTCAACCTTACCACCCCACCCCCACTTTTTACAAAAACACAGACTGGAACTATGTTTGGTCCAATATCCTCTCGCCTTGTCTGTGTTTTTGTGTCTGTGGAACCCCCCCCCCAACCTATACATGTGCAAATCTCGTTGTTGCACACCAGGCCCCATTATTACAGACTCTGCTCTTGTAGCCTGATGGTGAAGTAATAGCATGTGACAAACGTCAGCGCCCTGCCGTCACCTTGGCCCTATCCCCTGCTCTCTGCTGTGTCACGTTTCAACACCTCTAATAGTCTACCAGCTGATAATGTGGTTCGCTGATCAGCAATCTATTGGATAGTTTGTTCAGGTTGGCCATTGGGAGAGTGCTTACTGTATAAGCACTGCTAAAAAGGTTTACAAAGGTATAACGGGGGTGGCAGGATAGTCTAGTGGTCTAAGTGTTGGAAGGTCGTGGGTTCAAGCCCCAAGATGCCTAACCCACCATCATGTAATTGTAAGTCGCTTTGGATAAAAGCGTGTGCTAAATGACCTCATTGTAATTGTTGTAATTGTATAACAGAGTTAATATCTAAGGAACATGAAATGTGTCACTCCCATGAAATGTATTTTCCAGTGCCAATTAGACCCTCTCCCTTGTCAGGTACGATCGGCTACAACCAGCGGAACCGCATAGACACTCTTATGTACCTCCTGGCCTACCCGCAGAAACCCATGGTGAAGACCAAGACAATTGAGCTGATTGAGTTTGAGAAGCTACCCGCTGGTCAGAATGCCACCGTAGCGGTGATGAGCTACAGTGGCTACGATATTGAGGATGCCCTGATCCTCAACAAAGCATCACTCGACAGAGGTGAGCGAACTATCTCGGTTTAGTGTTTTAAAATTTAATGAGAATTTTCTTTTCCAATATGATGGCTTATTCAGTTAATGCAAAAAATATTCAATTTATGAAAGCCTTTCCCCTGGCATTTCTTGAGTTTTTATAATCTGGTGTCTGACGCAGAACCTCTCGTCCTGTTTTACTTCAGGATTTGGTAGGTGTCTCGTCTATAAAAATGCTAAGTGCACCCTGAGGCGCTACACCAACCAGACCTTTGACAAGGTGATGGGTCCCATGCTGGACGCCACCACGCGCAAGCCTATCTGGAGACACAGCATCCTAGACGCTGACGGCATCTGCTCCCCTGGTGCGTAGCAACAGAATGTATACCAGTAGGTTGTTCTGACGTGTTTTTGCCCAGTGCAATGAATTTCTCTGTCTTGTGCGCTATGTAGGTGAGAAGGTAGAGAACAAGCAGGTGCTTGTGAATAAGTCCATGCCAACTGTTACCCAGACACCACTGGAGGGAAGCACCCAGCCAGGACAGCCCCAGTACAGAGACGTGCCCATCGGGTGAGAGTGCATTCATGTACATTCTAACCCCTTTCCGTGGTCATAGGGAGTGTGCATCTTTCAGCAGAGGTGGTTTCTCCCATGTGCGTAATAGACACTTGCCCCGGGAGCCATCTAGTTGGGACACTGGTACTGCATTACAATATTTATATTCACTCATTGCCATTTCTAATTATGTAATGACAATGCTTTTACTTTTTAAGATACTATATACAAATTGAAGTCGCTTTGGATAAAAACTTCTGTTACCTGATGTAAACATAAACGCTCACCTCTGTCTTTCAGCAAAATGAATTTTCCCATACAAGAAGCATAATGCTAATGCTAATCGAAGTTGATTCCTAAAGTGATTAATCCTGTCTTTCTGTCAACTTTTGCAGCTACAAGGGTTCCACCGACTCCTACATAGAGAAGGTGATGATCTCGTCTAACGCCGAAGATGCCTTTCTCATCAAGATTCTCCTGCGGCAGACCAGGCGACCTGAGATAGGTGACAAGTTCAGCAGTCGTCATGGACAGAAAGGTACATGTTACAAATGAAATTAATCGTATTCAATCACAGTGGTGACATCATGTGGGGCTTATGCCTAGATACAGGCATACATGTATCACTGTTTCCACTTAATTCCAGGGTTTGAGTTTTATATTTCTTGACTAATTTGACTAAAAGTTTTCTAGTCAAATTTCAACCATGACTGGAGTAAAACCATTTAACGGCAGCTGTTCCGCATCTATCAGTTTACTGGACTATGTACATTGCACAACATTTGTTGAGTCAAGTCTCGTGGGCCTGTTGCTCCCCTCTCCTCATCTTTTGGGGGCCGCTTTTCAATTAATTGGCTCTTTGTCCTGTGCCAGACTATGCAAATGTATTACACCCCAGCAGTGCTCTACTGCTCCTGGGAAAAGTGTTTACAACCACCATTGTTTTGCAGCACCTCCCCTATAGAGGGCCTGTATGATGTTTTAATCAGAAAGCTAACTGGCGCCATGCATAATTTACTCACTCCATTAACATGCCGGCAACTGGGCGGTCAACAGCAGGAAGGGGACAATGTCTTCTGTCCTCAGATAAAGGTGAGCACAGGGGTTGCCGCGGTTAGCGAGGGAAGAAATAGATCTGTGTCGTAAAGGCCCAGATGTGTCCCACAACCCCCGAGATTGAACTCTGATGGCTGAGAATGAATGTAATGTTAATGACCTCGGTAGCTTTACGCAAACACACTTAATGTCATATTAGGTTAAAACATTTTGCCACTGAGTTGCTGTGTTTGAAATAAACTTCTGATTTTTAGTTCAAGTGAATTTGAATACATGAATGGATTTTCTTTACCCCATGACCCGGCTACTCATGACTATTCTCGTAAACCTTGGTTAGCAGAGCAGAATAAGTTAATTATTTACCGGTGACCCACACACTCGCAGGCCTATGCACAGCTGTGGGGGCAGTGGGGGGAAAAGTGGAGGGTTTGAGAGTAGTAGGGGCCCATTGTGTGAGCCGCCAGCATGGAGCTATATGGGGTGTGATGGAGGGCCGTGGACCCACGCTGTTGTCTTGCCTTTCTCTGCCGATTTCATGCCTCTTTTATCATTCACTTTCACACAAAACAAACTACACCAAGGATGTCTGCTATGGGAACTAGTGTTTGTTACACACGCTCCCTCGCTCTCTTTAAACGCACCTCTTTTGCTCTCAGCCTTCTCTACCACTTTCTTCTCTTTAATTTCTCTTTAATTCTTGCTCTTTCTTCCTGTCCCCCACCTCCCCGACGTCCAACTTCTTTTTACTGCCTTGCTCCCCCCTTCCTCCGTTTGTTCCCTTTTAACTTTTAGTTTTTTGGCTCTGTAATATTAGCCTTTCTTTTTTCTCTCATTCATGTTTCTTCCCTTCCTGTGGTTGGATGACGTTTCTCCTCTTCGGTGCTTGCCCAGTAGTTTGGCGCACTTATCCCCCAGTCATAAGGCGTCAACAGTAGAGCTCGGGTGACTGGTCTGCTAAGTAGTGATTTAAAATAAAAAAAACGTATTTATTTCCCCCCTTTCTCACTTGCACAAATTCAATCTCCCCCCCATCCCGGCTCCCACTTCCTCCTCACCGAACTGAAAGTCACGGGTGTGTAATCCCTGTCTCGCTGTCAAGCTAAGCATCCTTTCTCCACTTCCTGCTCGCCTTCTCTTCTCCCCCTCTCTCTTTTTTTCATTTGCAAATGGGCCTACAAACTGTTTACCCTGGCCAGGGGATGAGGGGCCTTTGGCCCCTCCGCAAACATTTACGCTCACACTTAAGGCCCCTGCCTTCCAGGCCCCCCCTCCCTATGTCATGTGAATCAAAAGGGGACCCCCGTCTGTCCACATGGGTATGGAAATGTCTAGCCCCACTGGAGGTCTGGGCTGGAGGAATTGCTAACAGGAACACATTAGTAAAATGGAGTTACAGGTGCATCCGTTTCTCTGTCTGGACAGTGGAAGGTTGATCATTTTATTTTTAGAATGAGTTTGAAACTTTTGGTACATTTGGTATCAGCCTTGTCAGTCTGTTCCCAGTTGTACATTCAGCTGTCCGCTCCCCTGCTGTGCACAAGTTCAACTTGACTTGTGTGTGTGTGTGTGTGTGTGTGTGTGTGTGTGTGTCAGGTGTGTGTGGTCTCATTGTTCCACAGGAGGACATGCCCTTCTGTGACTCGGGCATCTGTCCAGATATCATCATGAACCCTCACGGATACCCCTCCCGAATGACGGTAGGACTATTCAGTTAGATTGCATAACACACTTTTTTTAAATTTGACTTTAAAGCTACAAACTCAGAGCTGTTTCATATAAGTCATGCTCAGTGTTGATAAAACAAGGGTAATTTGACCTATTCCCCATTCATGAAAACCTTTCATTTGTCTACTGTTTTTTTTGTGTGTAGGTGTCTAGGTTTGACATTCCTGGAAAAATGATATCAGTCTAGCACAGTCAGCAGTGATTGGTCCGCTCGAAGCATAACTACATAATATCTAAGAGCCCGTATTGGCCCAAGCAATCCATAGCTGTTTGGTGTATCACCAAAACGACCTAAATTCAAGGGCCAAATATAATAATTTTTTCTCCTTTCATTTGCTTTGTTTTAAAATTTCCACTTTGACATTGAATCCCAATGATTTATATAGTGGCTGTCGGTCTGCCATCAGCACAAGCCACTATCAAACGCTTAACAGTGCTGACTCTGCCTCTTCACAGGTTTATATTGACTTTTCTGAGACACCCTCACTATCCCCAGCACTCCCTTTAGGTTATCACTGGCTTCCACAACACACTTCCATAGACTAATAGAGATTTGTTGCTGTGGAAACTTCTCCTAGTGAAGCACACCAGCAGGAATACTTGAGTATTTAAACGTTTTATCAAGCAAACACAGTACATCTCGAGTATCCTACACATCTGTGTTTAAGCATATACAGTGGGAAGTACAGCATTGTTTGTTCGTTCCATTGAGGTGTGTGTGCGTGTGTGTGTGTGTTACTGTGGTTGTCATGGGGAAGGCACAGACATGTTTGGTTTAGGAGGATGACTCTGTGGCCTAAGACTGAAATGAGAGTAGGTGTTTCCTTTTATGTGGCAGGGTCAGGGGTCCTTTGGCTATGACCTCAGTGGAATTGTTAAAATCAGTCATCCTCAGGCCCGGAGTTTCACTCATAGCAGTACATTTGTATATTGAATATGTAATCATGTGGTTTCATTTCAGATATTTAATCTGCAATCCTAAACTTTTCAAAAAATATTGGTTTCACTGCTATTTATGGCTGCTTGAGGTGGTACAATAATTATCCAATACAGCAAGTAATTCAGCCAACCCACAGAAGCCTTTCAGATTTGCACTTCTAATAGTTCTTACATTTTGGTGTCTAGAAGCTGGTTCTGTAAAAACTATGTGGCAGGTACACAAACAGCATTGGTTGTTCTACTAAAATGACGTTTCTCACGTTACCAATTGAATGTGTCTCCAAAAAATACCTGAACTGGAAAGTGTTGGCTTTGAACTTTAAAGGTAAAATTGCATTCTGTCAAATTAGAGCTTCTATGGGCATTAGTATACAAATAACACAGAAACAACACACACTACATGTAGTATTTGATGTATTCCAAGGTGGGGAAGCTGATAGAACTGCTGGCCGGGAAGGCGGGGGTCCTGGACGGCTGTTTTCACTATGGTACAGCCTTTGGCGGCAGCAAAGTCAAGGATGTCTGTGAAGACCTCATCCGCTACGGATACAACTACCAGGGCAAGGACTACGTCACCTCTGGAATCACTGGGTATATGATTGGGGGGGGGTGTTTACAGTTTATATGGGAAAAAAATTGTATACTAACCCCAGAATTCACAAGATGTTTTTCTATTAATCTTGGCATACATTTAATTTTTTATTTTTTACGCTGTGTTACTGCAGCATCCTCCTAATGGTTATATTATCGGAACGTGTTTTTCAGGGAACCTCTCGAGGCCTACATATACTTTGGACCGGTGTATTACCAGAAGCTGAAGCACATGGTCCTGGACAAAATGCACGCCAGGGCCCGCGGCCCTAGAGCTGTTCTCACCAGGTACAGGCAGAGTATGATAAACAGACATTAAAGGTACACGCCCCAAATAACGGTTGATGCTTGAATCACAACTGTCAATAAGTGTGTGTGTGGGTGTGTGTGTGTGTGGGGGTGGGTGTGTGTGTGTGTGTGTGTGTGTGTGTGGGTGGGTGTGTGGGTGGGTGGGTGGGTGGGTGGGGGGGTAGAGAACGGCGTGATCCTATGGGGGCTGTTGGAGGAGGAGTAGAGAGGAGTGTAAGGCACTCGGTTGTGGGAGGGACGTAAGTTTAAAACCAAAATAATATTTTTGCACCCCTGGTTTCAGCCACAAAGACACAAATCAAGGAGTTTCCCTTAAATTGAATGCTTCTCATTTCCAGTATGAAGGTGTTTTCTTCCTTTCAAAGTATACCTGCTGTATTGTTTTTTTGTTGTTGACATTATCTTCTATACGTGATTGTATGTGTCTGTTATTTTCCTGTGCCCTCTGCTAGGCAACCCACTGAGGGGCGGTCCAGAGACGGAGGTCTGCGTCTTGGGGAGATGGAACGCGACTGCCTGATTGGCTACGGCGCTAGCATGTTGCTGCTAGAACGCCTAATGATCTCCAGTGATGCCTTCGAGGTGGATGTGTGTGGCCAGTGTGGCCTGTTAGGATACTCAGGGTGGTAAGTTCAGTAAAACTGTTTGTCCCGAGTACCAGATTTGACATCTATTGTTGCAATAGAGGTTGTAGGTATTGCAATGTCAAAGATGTCTTGAAGGTCACTAAACTTATGGAGGCGTGCACAATTCTGCTCAAAAGTATGTTTGGCTGTAGGGGGAGAAGTAGAGATGTGAGCCTTTGAGTGCTATAGGGGAAGGAGTAGAGAGGAATGCAAGCCACTCTGCTCACACAGTAAGGTGCGACGGGCATGCGCTGTGTCAAACCAAAACCACAATACTTATTTCAACCACAAGGGTAATTCCAGAAACAAGCGGTGTGTTGTGTTGTCATTAACTACACAACAACAGTTAACAGTATTAACAGTAGTTAATGTATTTGCATTATAACTGTGCCGTGCCAACATACAAGTGAAACAATGTGACTGTTCAGATAAAGATGTTTTCCCTTATTTTAACTGTCCTGTCTTTGCTGCATCCTTTTTTATAGCTGTGAAAAATTCAAACTCCAGTCATCTCTAGGAATGTATGCATGTCTGTGTTAGCAATATGACTATCTTCACCCTGTGTTTTGCTGGAAATCCCTTCCTCTCTTTTTCCTCCATGTGTAAAAACTCTGCTGCCCGTCTTATCTGAACGTCAGTGACCGAATCGATATGCTGAATCTGCTAAAAGTCCTTAGCCCAGCATACGGCTGACTTCAAAATACACCAAGGCAGACCTGTTGTGCACCTTGCGGTTTTCCCTGTGCCTTGTGGGTATATTTTGGACTCTAAAGGCCCAGTAGAAAGGCGCTCTACATAAACTGCAAGGTTTCCTCTGTATTTGAATTTGCTCTTTCCTTTACCTGCCAAGGTACTATCCAGTGTATGGTCTTATGTTATGCTGTTGGTATAAAAAGAAATTGTACTCTGCAGCTTTAAGTAGCATCATGTGTATGACAGACACCACACTTATGTCACTCTCTATGCTGTGTTCCAGGTGTCACTACTGTAAGTCGTCCTGCCATGTATCTTCCCTGCGCATTCCCTATGCCTGCAAGCTGCTATTCCAGGAGCTGCAGTCGATGAACATTGTGCCTCGCCTCAAACTAGCACGCTACAATGACTAAACTATTCATGGGTCCATAGGACTTCGATAGGATTCATTGACAGTTCTTTCGAATGCTGAAAATCGTATACCTGGCACATGGATTACTTGACTGATAAGTGCAGTACACCTACAACAACATTATGTGAGGAAAAGAACAATGAAGCCCTGTCACCTGGTGGGTGCAGCAGCATTTTAAGTTCTGAAAGATGTGACTGGAAGAAAGGTAGGCCAGAGCTAAATGTTAGTTTGGTTTGAAAAAATGGGAAATGAATCAAAAGCAGGTTTTTTTGTTTTTTTTTGTTTTGTGTTTATAATAAAGTTAACAATTGTTTTGCAATAAGCAGTTATGTATTGTACTATTTACACCTGGACTTGTATCACATGTGATATAGGCATAATGACACAAGTCAGCATTAAATCAAGAAATGTGACTATAGTACAATCACATTTCATGATTGTAAAAAAAAATGCTGCACGGTCCCAGTCAGACGTACTGATCCAAGTTTATGTTCCGGTAATTCAACTGAAAGAGCTGATCACAGTTCAGGGCTGCAGTGCTGTCTTCCAATGCATATCACAGGTTTCATTTTGCTCCAGAGTGAATCAAATGGTTCAGATACATGCATCTTTTTCTCACAAAAAGATAAAACTGTTGGTTGTGATGTATCTACAATATAATTTAATTGCCAGGCAAGCAGACACTCTGGATAGAAGTCCAGAGGGATTGTACACATGAAAAAACAGCATTGTGCATCAGCTTGTTTCTGCAACACTGTAATTTGTGGACAAAGGAGGATGCTTGCCTTGGACCACACCATTTCCCTTTTTTGAACCAGTCTTTATACCATGTTGCTTAAAGGTACCCCCCCCCCCCCACACACACACACACACACACTCGCACACCAACACCAACATACAGCTCAATTGGTGCCCTTTAATTGAACAAAAGCCGTACACATCCATGTGGGGTGGTAGTGTATGTGTGTGAGAGAATAGGAAGGCTAAATGAGGCCTCTTTGGTGGCTGCACCTGTCCTATATAATGAGCGCCTAATGAAGCAGTTGACGGTGGTGGGATGGAAAAACGATGGCCACTGAGAGGGATACACTCCACCTTCTCCTTGTTGGACTAAAATTAATTCGATACTCATTTGAGGCCATTGCTTTGAATAAACCAGTGTTTTGGCCCATGTGTTAATAATTGTTCACAAGCACTACTATTAATATTGTTTTCCTGTTACTTTGTACTGCCACAGAGAGGTCGGCGAATATATATATTTATAGCTTTTTTTGTTGTAATTTACGTTACAATATTGAAGTGAAACAGAACCACCTTGTTGGTAACAGTACAACACTGCATATACAATCTAAATTATGTATCACAAGGATGATAATTTAATTTATTGAACATAATACTTCTTTTGAGGGTCGTGGCTCAAACGGCTTGGAAACTACTGTTTTAGGGCAACCTATGTGACATCAAAATTTGTTTCTATCTATGAACACGAACATGACAGTATATATGCGATAGCCAAGTGTCTGTTGCTGTCAGTGTTCTGTACATAGCCACAGGTGGCCAAGTGTGCTCTGTAATATTTGTCTGTGAGCAGCAGTAGTGGCGGGCATGCCTGCGTATTGGAAGAGAAAGTATTCCTTTACTATCGCGGTGTGGTGAGTAATTCAGCCATAATCCGCCTTTCTCCTCTCCCCTCTTCGTCCCTTCTCCTCTCCCCCTGCTCCTGTGGTTCCATTCATATTCTAATCACAGCTTTCCCTTCTCCAGCTCTCAGGCACTCCATCAGAGCCCTCCCAGCCTCAGGCTTTGCACTTCTACTTTCCCTCCTTTTGTGACCGTTCCCTCTTAGAGGCACACCAAAATAAGGTTGTCACGACGAAACACAGCGGCGAACGCTCAGAGAACTTTCAGAAAGTTCCCACTCACAAGCCGTTTTCGTTAGCTAGCGGACCACATATGAAAGGTTTGCTGTCTAAAATAGCATCATAACAGAGGCCATTTTGGTACATAGAAAAGCCAAGCCAATGAGGGAAGATGCGAGAACAAACCTGACAAAAAATGCTAGCAGGATCTAAGCTGGAATCCAAATTACAGGAGTTGTACAGGAGGACTGTATGTGTGGGTATGCGTGTGTGTATTTGAAGCTGGGGGTGTATAAAAACGTATTAAATGCTATAATGGAAGACGGAGAGGCCACAGTGGTAGGATTGCGCAGATCTAAGCCTCTTTTTTTGTTGGGAGGGAGCTTTTCTTATTCAAAACAGTCCCACAAAAGACTTCCAGTGAGCCTTGCCACATCCCCTTCTGACTTGGGGCCATTCATCAGCCTTCCAAGCCTATCAGTGACATGTCCCCATCAGGGCTCCTATAAAATCAGCCCCTTTCCCATGAAACATCAGCAAACATTTTGACGGGTCTGGCTTTCCCCCCGCTGGATTTCTGTGGTCTCTGCTCCCCCACCCCTACCCCTTATTCCCTCATTCCCACCTCCCCTTTACCACCAGCAGCACCCCTCACTTGGCGAACCTCAGATACTCAACATCTCAAGCGACGGGCAGTGCTCACGGAAAAAACCTAGAGCAGGAGGGGGGAACCGCGAAGCTCTTTACTCGCAAGAACCTGGCTCGTTGGATGGGAAGAGGATGCATTGCGGACTACTGGAGGAGCCAGATATGGATTCCACAGGTTAGTCCTGCTGTGTCCCATCATTTTGCCTGGCCTGGATCGGTCGAGAATGACAACCTCATGTTCCTGGACTTTGTTTGTGATTCACCTGCTGGACATCTACAAGTCTCCCAACTTTCTCAGAGGCCTCTGAGAAGGTGCCCCAATGGGTGTTTTGATGGTTTTCTGTTTATTTAAGATTAAAATTCTGGCTGTTCATTATAGACAACTTATTTGCTGTCATGGGAAGTGATGTTGTGATAAACTACCTCAAACTTTTTCACTGTAGTGTAACAGTCTTGTGTAGACAGGACAGGCTTTGTCTTATTGCTACTGGTAACCCTTTTACCACTCATATATTTAAATTCTGAAATTGATCAATTTCAAAGGAAAATAAATTGTAATGTGCCTGCTTAAATGTTTTAAATTCTCCAGTTAAACAAAAATGTGTTAAACTAAACTAGCTTTTATCAGCAATAACAAAACAAAGCTTCATAATAAATATTGTTATACAACTTAAATATATAGTTTTATAAAAATATTTAATTATACTTTTAAAAAACATTAACGCTAGATTTTCCATTTAGGAAATTGTAAAATAAAGTTTACATCTACTGAGACTATAATATTTATAATTTTAATTCTAGCTTTGTTTTCTCAGATGTCATTTCACCTTAGAATAATACTAAATTGAATATTGTTAATAGTTTCTTATTGCCACAGTGTAGGTTATTTTTGTCAATAGTATGTCAACTGCTATATCTCCAACTAACCTCAATCAATTATTTGGCTTAAAGACTAAATCCTTTAGAAAATTAGGGTTTCTTTTTTTTAAAGACACTGCTGTCTAATAGGTCTAGAAAACACTTGATCATAAATATGAATTTATTGAATGACACTTGTTTTGTTTTATTAAATGGAAAGGTATAAAGTGCTAATTAACATTTCTATTCTCATTCTCTAAAATTATTAAATTGTATAAAAGGAATGCCCAAAATGTAATTTCTGTTATCAGCCAACAGCCCTAAAAATAATTGCTGTTACAATGAATCTATGGGTTACTAATGGCATTCGGACAGCTTCTATGAGCACGTGCTGGTGGTCTAGGTGTAGAATTGTCATCTAGTGAGAGACGTTCTAAGTCCCTAAAACTTTTTAATTTCTGTGACCTCCTCTATAAATTCCTGTTTGACATGATGAAACAAGGTCTCTTTGCAAACAGGCTGCCCTGACAACAGATACTGTGACGATTGTGTATTCCTATGTGGGGTAAAAAGGGATTGATTAAACTAAGAAATTATGTGGCCTTTGTTGTTTAAGGAATAACATAGTGCTTAAGTGTGTTTACTTATCAGTGTACTTCCCTCCTACTTTAATAATTTAAATTTCATTTTTTCTACAATACGTCACAAAATGTACCTTAGTTTTTAACACGTGCATTAATTACTAGTTATGATGAAGAAATATGTTACATCTAAATGTGCATGTCATCTGAATGAAGCCATTAGCTCAACTATTGAAATAAAGTGATTCTTTATTTAATATAAAATTAAAGTTACATATTAAATATAATGCTTGCTAGCTTAAGTTTACTTAAGTAAACTTAAATGTCTTTCTTTTATGAGAATTTTAAAAAGAATGCTTTTTGTCAGGGTAAATCTACATGAAAGCATAAGTGCACCACTATTTATCTGTCCCAGAAAGGACACCAGTTGAGCTATTTCTAGGTGGAAATTAAAAAAGGACAATGGGCTCTATTCCACGAGGCTTGTCCTGCAATGTGCACAAGCTCTATTGGGCAAGTTTGAACGCTTGTACTCCCCCAATGAACAATGCAGGATTCCTGCCGTTGTAATGAAAACATCTTTCATAGAACTATTGCTGCGCTAGTTCCCATACAATCGATCGTTGTCAATTTGCTCTGTCAGATTAGTGACAGCTGCAAGCAGTGTTTTGCACTGCAATCTTTGATCTATTCATTCGGTTTAAAATGTATGTTTCTTTAAATCATTTTGAATTAATCTACATGTGACCAGACCAATAACCAATCTGGTATTGGCAGATCAAGCAATCAAGGCAACATTAACAATTTTTTAATTACATACATTTACTTGGCTAAATTATTAGTTTGTGTGTGTGTGTGTGTGTGTGTGGTGGGGGGGCTTTACACGCACGCATGTGCAAGACAGATTGATTGAACATGAAT
>JAOEHI010000021.1:4161849-4185809 GCA_025447815.1 Percopsis transmontana
TTTTTTTAATTTTAATTATTTTAATAAGGGTTTTAAATGTCAATTTCTGTTTTGCTTTTTTTTGGGTTTAAAGCCGGTATCCCCCCCCCCCCCCCCCCCCACACACACATTCAGTTTGACTCAAGTGATCCGCAAATTTGCCAAACAACTCGATGAATGGCTTAAGGTAGCACTTCACGACTTACCTGAAAACCTAAGGAACATCAAGTTTGAACGTAAGTGGCTGTATGACGAAACAACCATCTCCAGCTGATTGTTTGAGTGTCAGACATTTGCCCTGTGCTTTTGATCTCAAAAAGAAGCTTAGATTTGGATCGCTAGTGATGTTTTCTCTTTTCTATTTTCAGTATCCAGAAGATTTTCTCAGATTCTAAAGCGACAAACCTCATTAAATCATCTGTGCCAGGTACTTGTCAATCTGTTAATTCTGTAAAGTCTACATTTACTAATGTAGCTTAGCTAACGTTGATACTACTGAATGATCTGTCTATAGGCGTCACGGACTGTAATCCACAGTTCTGACATCACGTTTCAAATGCTGGAGGACTGGAGGAATGTAGATTTGAACAGCATCACCAAGCAAACCCTATACACAATGGAGGACTCCCAGGAGGAACATAGGAGGCTTATTATCCATTGTAAGTTATATGATCGGGGGTGAATATGACTTTGTGTACATGCATCTACTGTATGTGCACGTGGTTGTGTGCATTTGTATGTGTTGGCCTTATAGTTGTAGTGTACTTTTTGGCTCCAAGTGGGGTGTCATGAGCATAAAGGGCCACCCTGATATGAACACTGCAATGAGCCAGTTCATATGCTTTTTCCTGTTATTGGTGCAGGTTTTTCTTGTTGGTAGTTCCCCTCAATCAAATGATTTCATGGTTTTAAGGGGCATAACAAATGTATACATTACACATGGAATTTAATTGTGTGGCTGGTTTTATACTCTATGATTTGATCTACTTCTAGTACTATTATATTGCTAACTGTACAATTTAAATAAACAGAATGTTTATAGTTTGTTGAAATATTTCTTATTTTACTCTTTCCTCAAAAAGTGTTCAATATGGCTGAGCTAAAGGGAGAAAACTAGCAGCTGCAGCTAAAAACTTCATAAATACTTAATACTGTTTTCTCATGCTGTAATATGTCACAACCCTCTCAATTCTGTCGCAGTGTATCAGGAGTTTGATCGTCTACTCGAAGAACAGTCCCCCATCGAAGCCTACATCGAGTGGCTTGACTCAATGGTGGACCGCTGTGTTGTTAAAGTAAGAAAACAAGAATTATTACACTCCGCCCCTACCCCCCTTTTTTACGTTCCATTTACCTTGTGAAGCGGCATAACATTTTTTAATTCTGTATTTGTTGAGCGAAACGCCAAATGCTGCTTCACGTAAGGAGACCTGTGGTTCAAAGTTACCATGTATTTTGTCCACCAGGGCACTTACATTGCAATCCCTCTAGTTAATGATGTCTTCAACCTTCCCATTTGCAGCCATTATGTGCCAGATATGGCCTTGTAAAATTCGGTTGCCCTGACAACCCCTTCGACGGCACAGACAATAGTTCAATGGGAAGGCGTGTCCCCAGAGGCAAATTAAATAGTTGACTTGTTGACATGTTTTTCGTTCCTGAGGGTTAAGCCCCAATACGGACCTAGGGGTTAATTCTCCCCCACCCCCCTCGTAGGCATCCCTACCCTTCCCCCGCTATTCTCATGGAAATGTTCTCTTTAGGTGGCAGGGAAAAGGCCCGGGCGCCTGAAGAAGCTAGCCCAGCAGTTCCTGCTGATGTGGTCGTGTTTCGGTACTAGAGTTATCCGGGATATGACTCTTCACAGCGCGCCCAGCTTTGGTGAGTGGAAAATACTAGTACTGCCCTTTTGTATTTCTAACTATGTTGCAGAAGGGACAGTGGGGCCATCTTGACATCAGGTGTATACAAAATATGATCAACCTTTTGTGGGTTGTAGGCAACTAAATATAGAAAAACGTAGAATCCTGTTTTCTTTTAATCCCACCCTAAAATAAGAGGGTAAAATGGCTCCCTTGCTGGCTGAGAAGTCTTTACTAGCTTGCTGTGCATGACGAAGGTTTTGAAGCAGTTAGGGGCTGTAAAAAGAAAGAATAAAAGAAAGAAAAGAACCGAAAATGGCTTTCCCTCCCCTTCTCTCTTTTGGACCTCTCTGTGAATATCAAAGACTCAGCTGGTTGTGGTGTTTTGATAAAGCAGGTCTCCGTACACACACACACACACACACTCACACACACAGCTAATTAACAAAGGCCACCCCTCCCCTTTCGCTACGTGTTTGCCCGTCTCTCCAGTTTATGACCGGGCAGTAATGCACTCTGTTTCCTGAATAGCTACCCGTATTTAGTATGCGTGGTAGCAATCACTAACACAATGTCACGATTGTGACACCCTCTTCCATGCCACAGTTTCATCTTCAACGCAACCCACGGGTCAGCTGTCATATTTTTGGCAATGACTTTGTACCAGGAAACGGCCCTGCTTGCCTCTTTTGACAACAGTAACATGCTAGACACTCCAGAGGATGTGATGTCATCATTGGGATGTTTTTTAGAAATGCTTAGTACTAAATGGGAGTTAATGTGCATCTACAGTAGGTCGATCGTGTAAGCCTGTTATAAACTAAAACAGAAATTTCATTTTTTTCACACATGCAAGAGCCACAATTGTACACTGTAAAGCCATTGTCCACTTATACTTTTAAAAGCTTTTTACCTTAATCCTTGTGTTTACTTACTCAGCTATTCACAAATGGAGATTTGGAGAAAATAGTGTGCTAAATGCTTACTTAATGTGGACATTTAATCATTACATTTAAATTCAAGTTAAATATACTAATAAGATGAAAAAATATTCCAGTGGCTTTTTCTGTCTTAACTCAGGAATGTTACTGTGATGAAGAGTATTTTTGTTCCCCATTGAATGTATTGACAAAAGCATTGGGTTTGCAAGGCCAATATACTTATGAGTCAGAGTAGGCCACATTTGCTTTTAGATGCAAAGTAGATGTGACACTTTGCTTCCCTCAATGTTTTTGAGAAAAGTTTCCATATGTTTTTAGTTGAAGTAGCTTATCAGGATTTGTTGTAGATAGATACTTTTCAAACACGTTATGTTTGTATGCAGGGTCCTTCCACCTGATCCATCTCATGTTTGATGACTATGTGCTGTATCTATTGGAGTCCCTACACTGCCAGGAGAGAGCTAATGAGCTCATGAGGGCCATGAAGGGAGAGGGTGAGACAGGTAAGAATAGTTTCTCCTTGGCAAACACTACTTCTGCCAGTAACCCTGTACAAGAGTAGTAATGCAGCCGTTGGAATGACGTTAGCTAAAGCAACTCTGCGAGACTTCTACTGTAATTTCCCCGGCATATGTAATGCTACCTCTTTACAATTGATGAAATGTATGCTTAAAACTACAATCTTGAAACCCTTTCCATTTGCATTTCTGATTGGTTTCTAGGTATCATATTTTCAGGAGAATTATGAAGTAATTATTAAGTGGAGCATAGATTGCTGCCGTTACACTGTTTTTGAAGAGATCACAGACCATTGTATGCATTTTAGGACTGATTAAGGCCTTCAAATCTGTAAGGATGCGTTCACTATTGACCCAGTTGACTCTTTACTTCTTACTTTAGCAGAGAGAGAGGAAGAGATCATGCTCGCAGAGACCACGCCCTCCTCTCCACGCCCCTATTCCCCAGCTAGGTCTGTGCATTCAGGCGTCCTCTCTGCCAGAGAGGAGGCCAGCTCGCAGGTGGCCTCCCAGTCCCCAGAATACAGTGGAGCCCCCACTACCACAGGTGAGACCGGAACAGAGGGCGTCCCTATTGTAAATGAGATGGCTTTGATAAGGGTGCCAGCGCATAGATCTCTTTGCCAACACTTGTGTCTCTGTGTGTGTATATATATCTAGCAGGCGCTGTTCAGTCATATACCTGGTCCCTTACATATACTGTGACAACGTCAGGTGGCTCCCCTCCGGACGCGGGACAGCAACTGGCCTGCATGCGTAGCAACGCTCCGGTGGCCCCGCCTTCCTCAGCCCATCGGATGCCAGTCTACGCCCACAGGGACGAGCATGGGTGAGCAGTCTAATAGATGTATACATTGGCCATTTTTACTGCCAGAATTACATTACGGTAGATCTTAAAACTTTCATTGACATGCACAAGATAACTTAACTAAATCTAAAATATTTTTCCTTGCGATTTAGTGCAATGCTTAATCAACTAGTCCAGTTGAACTATTACTCAGTAGTTGTGCTTTTTGGAAACTGAAATATTACGATGCGTATTGTATGTCGTATACTATATCACTATATCATGATTTGATATTTTGCCCATGCCTCCCACCCTTTAAAGGTCGAAAACTTGTTTTGGTTTAAACCTCGGAGAGCACATACCCCTCCCACACTTGAGTGCTGAGTAGCTCACGTTCCTCTCTACTCTCTACTCCTCCCCCTTCAGAGCTCATAGGTTCACACTGTTCTCAACCCCACCTACAGCCATGTGCGCTTTTGTGCACAGTTCTTTCAAAACGCAAACAGTGAGCTGGTGAGGAATTTAGGGGATTTGTGCGCAACACAACCTAATCCTTAAACATTATACTTTAAACATTAATAAATGGTTTAGTACAAGTATATATTTTTGATATATTACATTTTACATTACATTTACAGCATTTAGCAGATGCTTTTATCCAAAGTGACTTACAATTAGTACATTTGTCAACAGTTGAACCGGTTAACCACCAGTTTTTAATATACATTTTGACCCATCTTCCCGTTAACTTTATATATGGTTTATATTTGTTTGGTATTTATTGGTGCTTTAGGTACACTGGAAGCTACAGCTATGGCAGCTACACCAACCAGCATCCTCATTCCATCCAGAGCCCATATCCCGGTCTCGCTCATGAGCCTGGCATTCCCTCACCCCTCCACTATTCGCCCTACACCCGCTCTCCCGCACAGGTCAGTCGTTTTAAAGTAGTAGTTGATTTGCACCATAGCAACAGCACAACAACACAACATTCAAATAACCTCAAGCAGCTTTATAAAATATACCTAATCTGAAAATGACTGGACAATGTTCAAAAGAATTGAAAATAGTCAGTACTGAAGTATTTCCTATGCACACACAACAAGAGGACAGGCCAATCATTGATTTTTAACATTTTGAGAGATTCTTGGATTTATAACATATACATACATGTTTCACTCGTTTGTTGCTGTTTAGTTAAGCCTATATATTATATTTTATTATGCTATGCAAATAAAAAGTACAATGAAGCCAAAAAAAATGTCTGTTTGGGAGTCATGGCTCAAAACGTTTGTGAATCACCGGGATAGGTAAAATGCCTTGACAGGTAAGCAGATATCTTAGCTTTGAGCTGGTGCTGTTTGTAATCTGTTATCCGTGTAGCGAATGATGTAAGTAGACCCTTCTAATGGTAATTTTCTGCCAAGGGCCCTCTAGCCTCCACTGCCTTTATAGTGGGAGGAGATCAGCTAGGCCTCAGCATTCTCAGGGTTTTTAATTCTCTGAATCACTCTCCACACACACATACGCGCACACACACACACACACACACACGGAACGGAAGCAAACGGTGAAAGGTGGCTTGGCCTCGTTCCATAGCTCCCCTTCTTCCTACTCAATGGCCTCTTCATCTGTTCGAGCCAGTTGCTGTAGACTAGGGCAAGGGGCTGTTTATTAAAATATTGTTATTCAATGGTCTCTTTTCTGCGCGTGAACAAGAGGCCGCGGAGCTATCCGTTGTGCTCTCTGACCTGCAGTGACAGCCTTTTTCCGTGCCACTGCTCCTTATAATGGAATCATCTGTTGTCTGTTTATATTTAGTGTAAAACGGGAAAGCGTACTACTTCCACTTTTTTTCTTTCTTTCCACCCTGGTTCTGAACTTAAATTGAGCACAATGCCTAGGCTTTGTGTGCGCGTGCGTCTCTCCAGCAGTTGGGGATGAAGAACACTTTGACATTGTCAGGCAAGTTTTGTGAGCGCTGCAGGAAAAGCAAAGCCATTTGCCAGTTACATGTTCAGCTGGTTACCAGACACTTATTTATTTTTAAGTCCTGATGATCTCTTTGGGCCACATGTCAATTCACGCCACTCACTTCGACTTACTGTCTAGCACAGGCAATATCATCAGACGGGAAATACTGAACATATTTATTATATCATTATTATGGTAAATAGACTGCATTTATATATCACTTTTCTAATACGTGGGTTACTCAAAGCTGTACAGCACTGCCTCACATTCACCCATTCACACACCGAAGGTGGTGTGACACACAGCCATCCAACACCTCAGGAGCAGTTAGGTTTAGGTGCCTTGCTTAGGGACACCTCGACACTGCTCCAGAAGGAAGCAGGGATCGAACCAGCCAGGCGACCCGTTCTACCCCCTGTGCCACAGGTCACATATTCCTTTAGTCCAGTGTTTTTTAGCATTCATATAGCATCAAGTTAGAGAAATATTTTATCCATCACAATAAAACTGAAAAGACATGAAATCATCTTTTGACCCCTCCAAAACACTGCTCTAGTTTATTGCTCCAGGTTTAACCTTCATCCATTTGATGGCTGTGGGGAAAATCACAAATTTAAATATATAGTAAAATATTAAACACACATAGCATGTGTCGTAGTCTACACACCCATGTTTACCTAATATGTACTGTAATCTCTATAACAGATATCTGTATATGAATATATAATCTGTAGGCAATGGCACACCAAACATCTTTGGTGTAAGCATCCTTGAGCAAGATGCCTAACCCCTACCTGCTCCATGTAATAGCAGCATGTAATTGTAAGTCGCTTTGGATAAAAGCGTCTGCTAAATGACCTAATTGTAAATGTTGTTATCCGAAGTATCCTGGTTTCCGTTTGTAGTCAGAGTAGTATTGACCAATTACGTTTGAGCAGGCTTTGGTTGCATGCAGGTAAACAATTTTGTTTGCAGGCAGTGCGTTGGCTCTCCTTTTTACCTTTCATAATCTATACACTGACAACAATCTAATCACTGTATATTTTTGCTTTCTCTTGCACAGTACCCACTAAACAGCCAAATGTCTCGAATGGAGCCTTGCCTGATGGCCACCTCTCCTCGATTGCATTCCACGCCTGTCGCCCCCCGGTGGCCAGACCTCTCCTCAGCTAACAGCTGTTACAACACTCCCCCTATGCACTCGTCCCGCTACACCTCCTCTGGGGAAATATACTCGCCATTGGGGCCCCGCAGAAACTCTGAATATGAACACACACAGCATTTCCCTGGCTTTGCCTATATCAATGGCGAGGCCACCACAGGGTGGGCAAAATAGCCAGTAAACGCAAAGAAAAGCTTCTCGGGACAAGCTTGCACATGCTTCAGCCTTTCAGGATGGTGCGCCCCAACACACATGTACGTAAATGAAGAGAGGAGAATGCCAGAGGAAAGTTATGGACTTTATTTATCCTTGTGGAGAAATTGCATATTATTATTATTATTATTATTATTATTATTATTGTAGAAATCCTGGTTTGAAAGGGTTGACAATTTATTCTGACACATATTGTCAATCGTGGTGTAACTTGCGCAGTGACCATTTTACTTTTTCAACAATTGCTGTTGTCAGACAATGTTGAAAGGAAAGTGTTTAAATCGTGTTGACAAAATAATCATTAGCGTGCAAAGCTCTTGCCAAGCTGTGCCTTTTATAAAAAATTAAAAAAAAAACAACCACCACAAAGAATATACACACAATTCTGTGTGTGCGTCCATGTTAAATTATGTGCGTCAGCACATACATCACCCCAGAAACACTTAGATTCTTAACTGATGGATTTTGTACTGTAAACTGTTACTGAAATAGCACAATACCTATTGTTACTGCCATTTTCTCTTGTTTGACACTGCAGTATGCACCTCATTATTTTGGAAATGGTGCATGTCACTGAGATAGGTTATACAAGAAGAGTTTCAGTATTCTGCAACACTGGATTAGAATGCCTTAATATACCCCTTGAACTGGCATACAGCCAAACTTGAGACTTCCCAGAGAAAAGGTATATCTTGAGGAACGGGCGTTGTCAATGTGTCAAAAAATGGCTTTTTATGTTCATGTGAATAGTTCTATTTAATGACTGAATGCTGTGACTCAACAAAAAGATGCGAAAGAGTGTATTCCGTAAAGTTTATTTGCTATGTTTGTGTGACAACAAATGGTATGTATTTTTAGTAACTTTGTAACATGGTGTATCCTCTATTTTTTATTTTACAATTGGTATTTTATTTTCTGTTTTGTATGGTTAGTAAAAGAAGCATTAACCTAGGTTTGTGTGTTTTACAACTCAAAGCTACTGAGGACCTATTACCCTATGGGTATTTATAAAAAGGGAAGAATATCAAAGTGTACAGTAACATACATGAACTTTAGCCACTTTCCCTGTAAATACAAGCACTGTAAAACTTATATGGTGACTGTTAAATTGTTACAGTTTAAACTGTATGTATGTGAAAAAATTTGTTGCCACATAAATAATTCTTAAATGGCAATCGCATTAATATTTTGTTTTTGTTGTTCTGTTATTCTTCTTTACTGACTGGGGTGGGGCAAACATTTTTATTATATTTTATTCAACATGACTTCTTGGAAGAAATTAACTCCAAGAAAAATAAAAGGGGGATTCACTGAGTGTTGCTTTATCTATATCCTTTATATAAAATATATATTAACCATATTTGTTACCACATGCAATAATCCAAATGTTTTTATGGAAATATGTAGTTAAGGATTCCCCTAGATCATCATTGGAAAATGTGAAACGTTTTACCACAAAATATTATTGCACCACATCTACCCTATGTCCCTTAAAGCGTAATTTTGCATTTTTATTGATGACGAGATAGGGAGAGAAAAGTCTTCTCTAATCCTCTGAGCTAGCTTTTAATTCTCTTTATTAACACATACCCACAAATGATAATTTTCTGGGGCCCGGGCAAGAGGGCATTTCCACAGACAAAAACTCCTGCTGAGTTGGATCATTGCACCTCGGTCACATAACCTTTAGTCTCTGACCCCTAGCGTGATTTTATTTAAACCTCAGAAGCCCAAGGTTCACAACCTTAAGTTTGTCTGACAAGTTTGTCTGTTTGGTCTTGGTACAGTAGAAAGTGGGATCCACTACAAAGTAGCCTACAGACAGTAGGCTAGTCTGCATTTTACAAGCAAAAGGAAATTATTTGTTAGTTACAAAAACGTGCCTCGCCTCAATAAATGACTTTGTGGAAACTTTTTATGTTTAGTAGAGGATTTAATATATTCTACCCAGTGTGAAGGCTGTGTTACCAAAGTAGACTAGACTGCCCCAAGGCGCTCCTTTGCGGCTTAGCTGGCTGGCTGGCTAAATAAATAGATTTTTTAAAGGAAAAGTTCTTGTACCATCCCACTGATACTAATTATTCAGATAAAAAAAAATCTACAAAGGCAATTTTGGGGGGTAATATAATTCAATATATAGACACACACGAAATACAGTACAAAATATACTAAACGAATGGTGAGCAATACACCACGTAATATGTTAGCAACCAATCATGTCAAACCATAATAGTAACATTATTATTATTATTATAAAAGTATATAGTGATATTATTATACTTTACATTTAAAGGGTCAAAGTTGAGATGCCTGATTGAGAGAATGGGTGTTTCCTATGATTTCCCATAAGGCAGTACGCTGACAAGTCTAACCTGTCAGTACCAGTACACACACACAGAGCTAGCAGGCAGGCAGCCACATACTGGAATATTAGCAGGCTAGTACAGCGTACTGTCCGTTTTCTTGATATTTCAACAATGGATTTGAACACTGTACTGTCGCACCTCGAGGCCGAGAACGAAGAAGAAATCGAGAAGCTTTTACATCGGTATAACCGAGAGGTGAGGCGGGGGGGTGCTCGTTTTGACGTCAACCAAAACAAACCATTGCGCTAATGTTAGCCGGCTATCTACAATAGCCTACCATAACTAACAATATCTAATGTAACGTAAATTCTAAACCTGACGCACTTGGAACGATGTCACGAGCTAGGAATGACTGCAAAAATACAGTTAAATCATGTCACGTTACTTTGCGTTATAATATAGCTATCGCGTTAGCATACGTTAGCTTATCCAGCTTTCATATTCAGAACTTTTATTCGCCAAAGTAAAATGTACAAGGACATTTCCTTGGTGCAGGTGTCAACATAAAATATCGATACATTACTAATAAAGACGCACACAAAACAAAGAAGTCTGTAGATAGTTTCCCGGTCCACCCTACTTCTGACATTAAAGAGATGCTGTTTATAAGAGCTGGTATCAAGTTAAGCTTCTTCCCTTTTTGTTATATTATATTATATTATATTATATTATATTATATTATATTATATTATTGTGTGTGCGTGTACGTACGTATGTACACACACGTGAGTACCTGAGTAGAATGAATGTGTGTCTAATATGACCTTACCATCCTTCGGATAAGAGGAACTATTTTCAGACGACTTTGATGAGCGTCTAAAATACTCAAATGTACACGCCCCATAAGTGTGTGAGTAGAACAGGCGTTAGATGCATAGATATTTGCATAGATGCATAGATATTTCTATGCATCTATATAATTATGTGTGAAAGTTAGAATGAGCAAATTGTTTGTCATTGTTTCAGAACACTCACACTTTCACCTTTGACCAAAAGGAAGAGAATCTGCGAAGTGTAAGTAAACTATTATTACTATTCTGCTTATGAAGGAATAATATAGTGATCCGTTTTGCCCTATCTATTATCTGTGTAGAAGCTATGTCAAAGTCTGCTGACAGTACTTGGGAGGCAGGTACAACCATGCTGTCAAAGAGCCTGCCTGGAGACACTCCGGATCCTGTCCAGAGACAAACGTGTCCTAGGACCTGTAGCCACCAGGGAGGGAATACTGGTCCTGGCGGGCCTGGCTCAGCTGCGGTGTGGCGAGGATGGAGGTGACAACCACTACAGCATTCAGAATGACATTCTTAACAACGACCAGGAGAGGGTGATTGTCGAAGCCCTAAAGTGCCTGTGCAACGTGGTGTACAACAGCGCCGAAGCACAGCAGGTTGGTGCCGATGTGCAGCTAGCCAGGGGCCTGTGTGCATACCTGCACGCCACCCGCGCAGGGAGTCATGAGGTAGGCCTCTTCTCTCTGCGCCTCCTCTTCCTGCTCTCCGCCCTGCGGCCTGACGTGAGAGGGGGCTTGCGGAGAGAGTTGCATGCTGTGAGACTGCTGACAGATGTGCTAGAACAAACGCTGGATGTGCACTGGGTGGGTCCGTATGAGGCCGTGTCTCCGGAGGCCCAGGCCCTGCCTATCCCCGTCGAGGACAATGAACGCGCCATGGAAGCTTTGAAAGCCTTGTTCAACCTCACACTGTCCGATGCTAGTGACGAGGTGAGTGGTTTGCTCACATGAATGTAGCACTGGCTAGCCATTGTGGAATTTGTGTATATTGCCTGTTTTCAGTGTATATTGTGGGCTTAGACAAGCACTAAATAGGATGGTATACAGCATATTATACAGGTACACACAGTACCAGTCAAAAGTTTGGACACACTTTCCTATTCAAGTCAATGGGAAATTGTGTCCAAACCGTTGACTGTTACTGTATATAATATACTGTATTCATCCTATGTATATTGGGCTAAGCTTAGACATGCCTGCATAAGGAAGACCCTAAAAGGTTTTGTGTGGGCATTATTACTGACCGAGCCATCTAGCTAAAGTAGGGTCCTCATTTACATACGGAGGGGTAATCCTAAAAATATTGAGACTTATAAAACCATGCATATGCAATGCTATTTTGTGTATCCATTTCCTCAACTTGAGAGTTGGCGTATTAACCCTGGTCCTGTCCCATCCTGTTAACACCCACAGATGTCTATAGTCATTAAATCACCCTAAATGAATATTAAAATTCTCACTCCCACCTGAATCTACTACCTTTTACATAGAAGATGGGAAACGTAGAGAAACTTGGTCAGAAGAGACAAATAATGTATGAAAAGGCTGCGGTTTTCCCCAGTGAGGTGGGAGGTGGAGGGGTCCGTGGGCCATGTCGGGTCCCCCAAACGTGAGACTTGTTTATAATATGTGATGAATCAACATCAATGCTAAAAAAATATATAGTCTACAGTATAAATGACATATGTTGCAGCGATGGATAATGAATTAATTTAATATACATAATTTTTGAGACTTCTGGTTGAAGTCTATCACTTTAATGAATCAGTGTTTTAGACCTGGTGAAACTTTCAAACAGGCTCTGATCCTGTTAGTTTTGGCCTCCATAAGAGGTTTATCATCTATCTGGCCTGGCCCTTTTAGGCATCTTACAGCCTTCTTTGATTAGTCAGGGAGCATTAATGGGATGAACCTCTGGTATTGCCCACCCTCTGTGCTCATCCACTATTGTGCCCCTCCTCAATATTGTGACAGAGAAGATGTGTAGCTTTTACTGGTCAAGGAAGACTCTGTCGCATGGTGTTTATGCACCATTGTGAAGAGGAACTTGTATGGACTCATTTCATCCTGACTGGGTTATGTCTGTCTGTTATGAGTTGTTGAACTTATGTTGGCTTCAGTTCTTCTCTGAGGTTTTGTTTCCTAAGCTAGATATATTAATTCATATTTGCTATTGCTTGATGTTGACATATTTAATCTTGAAACACAAAGTTAGGGCGGGATGTGCTTTGAGGATTGACATGTTTATACAATAGCCAATAGTGTTCAAGACGTTTTGGACACAGAACATACCATGACAGGTGTAAAGATATATTAAGATCTTTACACCTAAATATAATGTAAATGGAACACTGAAGTTGAATGTGACTGGCAGTATACTGTATATTTTTATATTGATATAAAGAACGAATGCAGTCAAATGTTGTAGAAAACTTTTTTATTTTCTTCTTCTTCTTCTAACTAATCTTCTAACGAATAAAATGCCATCTTGGAATTCATAATGTTTTGCGCCATTCAATAGGACAGTGACCACCAGCTGCGCCTAATTGCTGCCATCATGCGTCACCTGCTGATGCTAAAGACTCAGACAGAGGAGAAAACTGAGGAGGCCCACAGGTCGGAAGCTCCCTTCCTCAACACTTTTCACATTGTATTTGTGCCTAAAACTCTGTCTTTGACCTGGCTACATATTAAACACAGAAAATTTGGACATTAGTAAACATTGAAAGAGTTTATAAAAGCATGGTCACCAGTATCTATGTCTCTTCATTCATGGCTGATACTTTTTTTAACAATAATGTAATGCGAGAATGTCAAGAATGTTTGGCTGTCGAGTGCAATTTAAATGCTGTCATGTAAAAGTGATTGATGGTGGACCCTCTGACCTGTCTTGCTGAATTTGTCAGAAGGGCTTACTCAATTGTCTATCCTTTTGTAAACTTGTTTTTATTTGTGTGAATGATAAAATGTCCTGAAGATGTGAAAGAAACCTTACCATTTTCATTGTATTAATGTTAAAAGGACTGGACTATAACACTGGACTGGACTATAACATATAACCTGAATGTATTGCTATGCGACAACCACATTACAAACAATATATAATTTTTTTTACTATTGTATTACTATTGGGAGGTGGGTGGGGGAGCTCATTTTGCTGGTTGTTCCTCTTTTAAGGACTGTCTGTGTGTACAGAGTACAGACCCTGGTTGATTTACATGTCACTGACTCCGCCTTTGTCAGTTTTGTTGCACCTGTTGGGACAACAGGTGCAACGTGCTATTTTAGTAGCGTAGAGTACATGCTGTTGGCTGACTTAACAGCTAATTAACAGCATAGATATGCCCAACTTCAACCTGGTATAGACAATTATATAAATGAACACACTTCTGCTTTGGAATAAAGCTTTTTATATTCATACTGCTTACCACCCTAAATTCATGGATTTGCCTTTCCAGACACTTTCATCCATAAATCCAACTGACAAAATAGTATACAGTATTGTTTATAACGGTGCTTGTCTTTACTTTTGGCTTTACTTTCCCAGCCACGCCATTAACTTGTTAAGCAACTTGCCTGTATCCTGCCTCGACGTGCTCATTGATGTGCCTGTCCAGGGAGGTCTGGAGGAATACAGTGGAAAAAACATGGATGTGGTACAACTGCTGCTAGACTTCATGGAGAAAAGGATAGACAAGGTAAAGGTCATCTTTAGGGGCCCGGATTAAAAAAAAAAAATTATAAATTCGTAAGAAACTGGTAGTATTTCCATATGATTCACTGTATCCTCTTTTGCAGCTATCACAATCATTTTGATTGATTACTTACTAGGCACGTAACAATAATACACTTAAAATATAGATTTTTATGTCACAATTTTCAATTATGTATACAATATTTTCTATGATTGCTTTTTTTTTTTGCACTTTACATACATATCAAATTATACTCATATCAAATTAGACTTGCATCAGAGACCAGAACAGGGAATTAAAAGTGGAAATGTTGGGGAGACTATTTTTATATTTCTCCCATTATATATTTATCCCATTCAATGGGAAAGTGTGTCAAAATTTTTGACTAGTACTGTAATTATACATGCATACATACACCCACCCACCCCGCAAGTGGCAAGTATACTTCAAATTTCTGATGCACTTTACTAATATATGTGGTGAGGCTTGTCACATTGCTCTTCTGTTTTTAATTCCAAGCAGGGGTCCAACTACAAGGAGGGGCTGACACCAGTACTCAGCCTTTTAACTGAAGGCTCCAGACATCACAGAGAGATCCGCAGATATATCAAGGCTCAGGTAAGACACAGTGTCACGCTAAAGGTGAATTGATAATTGTAACTAATAGTACAGTACATGTCTTCTACACAGGATCCTGTAGTATAGTAGCCTGGTAAAACCATTCTGATTTGCAATCTCCGCCTGTAAAATTTGCTTTGCTTTACATATCAGTTTGGGAACTGTCATTTGCAAGTATGGTAGTATAGGGTACTGTTTAGAGAGACACATATCTGTTCTGTTTATTCCTCTAGAACACTGATATTAAATAATAATGTATGCGAATGCACTTTTTTTTTAAAGTTGTCCGTAGGGGTCATACATTTTAAACCATGTACACTCACATAGTAAGATTCAAATAATTAAGTATAAAAGAGTAAAGTATAGAATAAAGTATAGAAGAGTTGTTTTATTATATATGGCACGGGTCCCCTTGTAATGGAGGTCGCCATGTCGACTGATAAAGTTAGTGTCATCTTAGCTGGGTGTCCAATACAGTCCAAGAACAACTATAGAAATTGCTCAGTGGACCTTTTTTTTTTTAAATTATAAATAATTGCTTAGTTACTCTAACACAACTTGGCCTTTCTACCCTGTCAGGTACTTCCCCCGCTTAAAGATGTGAAGAACCGGCCAGAGATTGGCACCACCGTCAGAAACAAGTTGGTGCGCCTCATGACCCACGTAGACATGGGAGTAAAGCAGAGCGCCGCAGAGTTCCTCTTTGTCCTCTGCAAGGAGAGCGGTGAGAGGAATGGCTTAATGTCCGGGGAGGTCAAAGGACATGTGATAGAGCTTTGGATCGGGGCAGAACTTTTATTTAAAATAGGGAATGAATAAAGGTACAATCTCGACTATTTCATTAAAAAAAGTCAGTTTTGTTGCCATTCATGTCTGATTAGGGTAATATAAAATGATTTACCCTACTGCCCATGCACCAAACTCTTTCCATTCTCATCTCTGCTATAATCTGGTTTGTCACCATATCAGCAGCGCTTGGTCCACCAGAGAGAATGGGCAGATCTGAATAGAAGTATAAGCGGCCATATGCTGTATGCCATATGACTTACTTCCTGATGTTATCAAAATGACCTAAACTGAAAAGTTCTAAATTGTAGCTTGTCATGTAGTGTACTGGAGCATAAACTGAACTCCAGTGCAACACAATAATAGGTTCCCATGTATTTGTGGTGTGGTCTTGCAGTGGACAACCTGCTCAAGTACACGGGCTATGGAAATGCGGCAGGACTCCTGGTGGCCCGAGGCCTTCTGGCCGGAGGAAGAGGGGAGACTCAGTACTCGGATGACGAAGACTCTGACACAGAAGAATACAAATCTGCCAAACCGTTGTGAGTGGTCCATGAGCTGGGAAGCTCATTTCCCACCTGGAGAATGAAGCCAGAGCACTAACACATCTTCTGCTTCCACTCTGCCTTTCCCAGCATCAACCCCATCACAGGCCACGTGGAGGAGCCTATGCCAAACCCCATAGAAGAGATGACCGAGGAGCAGAAGGAGTATGAGGCCCAGAAGCTCGTCAACATGTTTGACAAGTTGACCAGGTAAGTGCACTAAAAAAAAATGTATAATGTATCATATTTACTCAGCAAGACCCTTGACTAAGATGGTTAAGCTCCCCCTCCCTCCACAAACACCCGTTGCTTCACCTGTTTAAATGATTTGTATGATTTTAATTGTCCTCCACAACTAAGGAACCCTGCCGTATTTGTGTGTTGACCTTTTCCCAAAAGCTACTGCTAGTCAAAGCCGATTCAAAAGGTGAAAGCGAGCCGGCTCCCCTTGCCAACCAGTTCATTAAAGGAAGAATCTCTCGCTGTTAGCCCCAGTTTCAATTAGGCCTGGCCTTCCAGCACACCGCCGCATTCAGCCACTGTACATGGAAGCTGCCGGCATCATTAATTACCACCTAATTGGTGCAACGTGCAGTTGCGGCTCCTTCTTTGTGTCGTGTTCATGTTTATAATAACACACGTGTCCTGAAGCAAACATTTTGGCGTAGACGGGTGAGACACAGTCAGACGCACAATTAGACACAGAGAATTAGAGCGAAGACGGCCACGTTAGCGGGCCACAAGAAAGGCAGACATTGTCACTGTTGAGGGAAAGGTGGCGGGGGTGGGTGGGGAACTCGAGTGGTAATAAGGAACATGTGGCTACATGAAGCGGATTCCTTTTTTCTGCGACCGGATCCGCCTCCGTTTTTTTTTTTTTTCTTTCTTTTTTCTTGTCTCCCCCCAGCTCTGTGCTGTCGTGTGAAGGAGGTGCGGCTGGGACGCGCTGCCTCGACGCGGGCTCTCAGGAGATCGGTCAGGGCTCGGCAAGAATGCGCTTCCCTAACTAGTTAACGGGTCCTCCAATTAGCACATATTCCCGAGCCACCCCCATCTCTTAGCTCCGCCAGCACCCTTTACCTCTCAAGGAGTGTCAAGGATAGGGTGGATTTTTGTACTAATTGGGGTGGGGGAGCGCTTTACAACACAGCTGTGTCAGGATTAGACCACAGGTGCATGCGTTTTTCTTTACCCCGTTGCAGCTTATTACTTGTCCTTTGATAACAGGAGGTCACTGCCAGGTCATAACTGTAACGTTGTTCTAGTGTGTTTACAATCTGTTAAATGTACAGTACCAGTCAAAAGCTTGGACACACTTTCCCATTCACTTGAATGAGAAAGTGTGTCCAAGCTTTTGACTGGTACTGCACGCTCCTTGATTTGTGTCTGGAATTGCCCTTGTGGTTGAAGCCAGCGTTAGAAGAGCATGGTTGGTTTGCATGCCTCTGCCGCACCTGAGGGCCTGAGTGGCTCTACTCTCTCTACCCTACTGCGCTCATAGGCCCTCCCCTTACAGCCACATGCACTTTTGTCTTGTGTTTCAAACAAAAAGTGAACTGGGGAAGACATTTGTAGTTCTGGCGGTACTATAACTCAAGAAGTGTTCCCTTTTTTTCTTTTTTAAATTAAAAAGCTTTCGCACACATTGTAGCTATATTTAGACTCGGTTTCCCACGGTTGGCTCATTTCAGGGCCAAGAAGGAATCGCATGTTGAAATTCAACAAATGAATGCAAATGGGTCCTTTTACAAAATCTGATTGGATAATGCGCTGATAAATCATCTTAGGGGAAGTGGTGACACACAGTGCACGTATAATTGGATTAGGATGAAGGGGCAGCCATGTCCTTTGAGGAGATTAGACCCGAGCCCTGATCCTGTAATTAAACTGCCATAGAAGGGGAAATAAGGAGGGCCCCACAGTGGTGAGTGTCTGTGTAGGGGGAGGGGGGTACCTCCTAAGAGTCCTTGAGCTCTGGATCTTTAAATAAGGGTAAAAATGTACAACAGGCCTTCTCAAGTACAGTTTTTTTTTTTTTGGTAAAGCAAAGATGGCATGCTTACTTAGAATAAGACCAGAAGACAGTCCTGTCATCCACCTGTGTTAGTTTAGTTTAGCACAGTTGATATTTTGGGCTGCGTTTGGTGCGTGTTAAGTTATGTTTACTGCAAAGAAACTAGTTTGAGAATGTGGAGGACTTGGGTTGTGGAAAAAAAAGCAAATACTGGCAGTCTGTCACGCCCACAAAACCGAGTGAACTGAAATTAAAGTTTGAAAATGTTTTCAAGGAAACAACCTGAATGCAGCTCTGACCTTTTTTATGTCCGCAGGCAGAACCTGATCCGGCCCATGGGCGTTAGGAAAGATGGGACACTAGCACCCCTAGAGGAGACTATGTGTCAGCCAGCTGAAGACAGCTCAGCATCAGACTCTGACTAGTAGGGGTCAGATCTAGGGCATTACTCCGTGCTCTGCCTCCTGGGGCCCTGCGACATCCACAGGAAACCACAGGAGTGCTATACATGCCTGCAGGCTGTGATCTATAGTGGGGGCAGATGTGACTTTATAACAGGAACTCTTTCTGATAGCAGTTATACATAGGAGGCTATCTTTATTAGTTGTCATATTGTTTTCCATTTCATGCACCTTTTTCCCTTACTGTGTTTTACACAAAAACAATAATCAAGTCAACAATCTGTTTACTTTATCGTGTTTATCTCACTGAGATCACTATTGCCACGGTTTGACCAAGAAAGCATTCCTTAACTATGCTTATTTTTGATTTTTGCTAAATATTGAAATGTTTTATTTATATTTTTTATGTATGTTTTACAAGTGCATATTAAACACACATTCAAACAGAATTATATTAAGTGCTGTTATCACAAATCAAGTAAAATCAGAGTGCCTGTCCTCAATGTACTGAAAGATTAGGGCATAATTAGATTTCAATGTACAGAAAGTCCAATATGGCTATCTAATGAATAGCAAACACTGAATTATAACTAAATATAAGGCCCCGGTATAAGTTAGTGTATAATTTGCTGTAATACGTTTTACCTATTTAAATAATTTGAAGATATGCTGCAATGTGTTCCTGTGGTAAATAATGCTTGTTTTGCCTTACCCATTGTGGAATCTGGACAAAGAAATTTGTGCTTTAAATGAGGTTTTCTTTTGCCATTTCTGCATGGTGTAAAATGACTTCTTTGAAATGTGATTTTTATTTTATTTTATATATATAGTAAATGTAGCGGATTTTATATACACGTTCATTTTATGTATAGATTGAGAGTTGTGGTTTCTTGAGATGTATTGCTATATGAATAAATACAGGCAGCCTGTCTTCCGTTTAAAGAAAACTGCATGGTTGGTTGCAGTCCCATTAACAGATATGGCCTAATGAATCCTGCTTATTTTCATAAATACTTTGCTTACATAGTAAGCAATTCTTACCGGTTCACTCTTCCTATCCCAAGGGCCATAGAATTATAAGATTCCTGTTCTGTTGTGTAAATGCACGCCTACACCAGGAAATACTGCATGTTATTAAAGTGTCTTCATCTGGAAGGACTGATTTTAAAATAAACGGTTTTGTACAGTGTTTACAAACAAGATAGCTGTATATACTTTTCAGATGTTTTTATTGCAAAAATATAGAAACATTATATTACTCTTTCTTCTCATTTTATCCATCAATACAATAGGAAAAGAGAATAAAAGCGAAGACAAGATAAATTCCACGATGCTTTTAAATAGAACCATATAACAGTGTATTAGATTTCCACAGACAATATTTTGTGCTAGGACTGAGGGTAAATATTAATTGGGATCCTTCCCAAGCTATATTCAGTGTGAATTATAAACGTGGCAAAAATAGAAAACATATTTACAAAAAGGTAGGTAGTGCTTTAAGTTTATATGAGAGTATGGCTACCATAAAAATACTCAAGTACCCTATATACACACACACATGCTAAATACATCACCTGCTTCCACTGGTAAAGGATATAAATATTGACATGAGTATACAAATATTCAAGGACAGGCAGGCACAAATGTACCACGGGACATTTTGTCTCAGTTGCTTGGGCTGGAGGATGCAGAGCTCTTGCTGTCCGTCTCAGAATCGGTGTCATCACTGCTCTGGCAGGTTTTCTGTGTACTTGACAATGGACTGCTGCCAACCAAAGCAGGGACAATCTGCAGAGACCGAAATACATTAGTGTAGGCACAAAAGGCTGAGATAACTAATAAGCGAATTATTTCCATTTGAAAAGCTAATCTAATATAGAACACAACTACAGACACATTAACACTGCCATGTAAACATGTTCAATATTTAAGCAGAAATTGTGTTAGAGGAACTATTTTCAGAAATAAAAACACCAACATTGTGTGGGAAAGCCAATCCGAGGAACGCAATTAGACAAAGCACACGCACGCCAATTGCAGTGTTACGCATTTACAGGGACCCCAGTAAGCTCAACCCTGCCCCCTGTGGCCAATATATCACTTTAGGATGAAACCAACCATTTTTTCCTGACTCCTCATTAGCTCTTCAATCTCATTATGCCATCCCAGCATTTCGGCGAATGTTCGCACCGAATCGCCCAAGTCACCCAGTTCTATATGGTCTCCCCTTCTCAGCGGGACTTTCTCAAAAGGACCCACGGCGTAGCGGTTTAGAAGCAGACGTGGTACAGTAGCCCGCACCGTATTCACCAGGCTGGCAAAAGGCTCAATCTGAAAGATTGTATACATACAGTATATCCTGCTAAATGAGTTTCCCATGGCATTATCCTGAAATTCAATATAAATTATATATAAACATTCCTTTATTACTTAAGCCTCATAAAAGGCTTACTTGTACCTGCAAAGACGTGCCCATAATGATTAGCAGGTCTGCTTTAGGGAAGTCTTTTGAATGCAGGAAGTACTTCTGAGGAAGGTCCTCTCCAAAAAACACAACATCAGGCTTCACTGTTCCAGCACAGAATGAGCAGACGGGAATATTGTTGCCCATGATAGCATGCTGTGGCACAAATGGAAACAAAAAAAAAGATGTTATCGAATCACCCTGAACGTCTTCCAGGTTTCTGACCAGTGGGCGTTACCTTAGCCTCCTCAGCAGGATATGGAGTGTAGCATAGGTGACAGGAGGCTGTAGAAAAACTACCATGAGCTTCTACAAGTTTTTCATCAGGGATACCGCACACTGTGAAAAGAGGACCTTTTTATATTACAACTGGCAATCATAAGAAGCAGATATTGGACGACATTTACTACTCACGCTACTCACGTTTTTCCAGACCGTCAACGTTCTGGGTATACACACGGAGCAGCAGGCCCTTGTGATGGAGCATGCGGATAAAATAGTGGATGTAGTTGGGCCGGTGGCTGCCAGGGTACAGTTCCTTGGCCAGTGAGAAGAAAGGTTGGGGGTCGTTGGAGAAGTAGTCGATGTTGAAAACAGCTTCAGGGTACGGAATGTTGTACTTCTCCAGGTTAGCGTACAGACCTGTGCCTGGCGTTCTAAAGCAAGGCAGAAGTAATGCTTTGGTACAACTTTAAAATGGTACGTAAAGAACCAGGAAACTCACAGACGGAATTTAGGAACCCAGTAGGTAGGCTACTGCCGATGTATTTTACAACCCAGTTAGTTTATAATTAATATGCAATTGTACCTACAGTGTAACTCCAGTGACACATAATAAAGCTCACAAAACAGATCTTCAAATTCAGAGCTTTGAAATCCATTGATGATGGTATTGATCTTTCAACATTAGAGAATGACCCTGTTCTTTATAGCAGAGTGCCGTGATTAGACACTCATATGGCTTATAATAAGTAAGCAAGTAGGATGTGCCAAGACAAGTGACATGTCTCTAAAAACTAACAATACTGCACTGTAAAGCTTAGCGCTTTACAATGTTGGACTGCAAAACAAATTGCTTTCATGGGAAGTGGGGTAAATCATTGTGATACGTCAATAGGATAGAGAGAGATATATATATATAGATAGATATCTATCCTATTGACGTATCACAATGATTTACCCCACTTCCCATGAAAGCAATTTAATTTGTGATAGATAGATAGATAGATACACATATAGCAGCGGAACAGACGGATTTATCTGAAAACATTTGTTGCACAAACCAACAAAACCCACCTGAAGTCTGGAATCCCGCTAGCCGTGCTGATGCCCGCTCCAGTGACGACCACCACATCCTTACAGCGGCCTAGCTTCACTAGCCGAGCCACAGAGGCCAGACCTCTGCGAGAGGAGGTCTTCACTGCAGTCCCAGGCGAAGAGCCTTGGGTAGAGGAGGACTTTGTGTTTTCACTAAGAGTAAAAAAAGACCATCTGAAAATACATTTCTGAGACATTTTTTTACAAATGTACATTTATAATGACATCCTACATGTAGTCAAAATAAATAATCAAAGAATGTGTCAGTTGTCAAAATAACAAAAAAGGAAGTTAAAAAAATAAATAAATAAAAAGATTACAAAGCAGAATGAAGATATAGGGTCAAGAAGATGTCAAATCCAATGGGGTATGTATACAGACAGTCCTGAGAGGTCTAACCAGCAAAAAAGCTACTGTAATTTAAGCTGAAGTTTCCAATAGTAATGAACGTTTATTGTTTGTGCTAATATATTGGTGAACGCTTAAAACACACACATAATTAACGACTCAACCAATCCTACACAAGATGTAGGATTAATATGCATTTTACTATTCAAATCAATCTTTAAATGACCATGAGGTAGGCTTACCATGTAGGCAACATGTCTTGTACACTCACACTCATCTGATTTAGATCCTGGACCAGAGCCGAGTCTGTCTGCTTTTTGCGCTGTTTTCCATACAGGCCAGGCCCTGGCAGACAGGCCTGGACCAGGTCTGTCTGCTTGGCGTGAGAGACAGAACTGCCAGTAGTCCTGGTGAGAGCTGGCATGGACACCCTTTTATCAACACTGGCTCTGGATTTGTTCATTTTAAAAACACCTGTTAATGAAAAAAACAAACCCCCAAAAAATACACATCACGATGTCAAGGATGACAACAAGAGTCTTTTTGAATTGTCAAAGTAAAGCCAAATGTATGCGTTTCATTTAGATTTCAGATGCTTAAAAAAAAAAAAAAAAAAAAGTATTTGTTTGGCATTTATTGTTTATGTTATTTTTTACCCACTCACTGGACTACTAGGATATTCCTGTTTTTTTTTTAGCTGTAGAAAATTGCTTGTGCCCCAACACATTTCCCATCTACTAGCTCTCTGACCCATATTTAAACTTGTTGCACTGAAATAACTGTGGCATTCTTCTGTGTTCTCCCCCTTTTTGCTCAGTGAAAAGACAAAATGGTTTAAAACTGTCAGTGCTTGAACAAAAGGTAATGGCTGTAATATATTTAGTAACACACAGACACAGCTATGCTAATACAGTCCACAGCTGTGGCAGCTTTACTGTTTGGGGGAAATAGAGCAAAACCGGGTTGGGGGTGGGGCAGGGGAGTTAAAAACAGGGGTGGCCAAGAAGGTGAAAGAGACCCCTAGATTGAATGAGTGTCAACAAACCCAGCTGGGGGGGGGGGGGGGGGGGGGGCCACCACCCCGTTAACCCCCCAAAACACCCCCCCCAACCAACCAACCGTTTATAAGGGAGGTGGTATTAAAAAGGGTACTAGGAGCAAAGGCCGGGGGGGAAAA
>JAOEHI010000021.1:4185909-4255215 GCA_025447815.1 Percopsis transmontana
TGTTGTGTCTATTTATTTTTTTTGATCATCGCTCTATTTCTGTTTTTTTTTTTTTTATGAGTGAGTTATAGAGAGAGAGAGAGAGAGAGAGAGAGAGAGAGAGAGAGAGAGAGAGAGAGAGAGAGAGAGAGAGACTTTAATTATTCAGCTGTGTGTGTGTATGAAAAATTGGAATTATTTAACTGTGTGTTAATGGTCCTCATGAGCATTTATGCGGGTGTGTGTTCTCTGGTGGTCAGGAAGAGACAAGCTGCTAGCACATGTGCACCTGTTGCATAACCTGGTGGCTGCACAGAGCCCAGCAGAAAAGAGCGTTTGGTTATGTAATACGCTGAGCCCTGTCTAAGTCTCCTTGCTGCGTGCTGGGCTGGAAGCTGTCTGTAGGCACAGACGGTGCTCCAACAAATTTGAGGAGCCACCTATAACCACTATCCTGCTTCTTCCCTGGCCCCCCCCATGTCCTAATTTCACTCACGCAAACCTGAACTGTGTTTCTAACAGTCACTATAAAGCAGGGGGAGTGTTGCGCTATTTCCAAATCAGTGTCCATGTTTTGTTGACGCATCTATCTACCAGACATAAGAAAATGAGACCATTGCCCGTTTCATTATAAGGATTTTGCTGGCCACATCTGCAGCAAAATTGTCTGAAGGATTTATGGCATAAAGACCAAAAAGTTGTCTGTTATCATACAGCTAACAAAACAGCAACACACCACACACACTCCACTCTGGAGATTAGAGATAGCTCTGAGCTGGGTAACACTATAGCTTTGTAGCTGCTTTATGCAGGGGCTTTGTTGACATGGAAGTTTTAAAGATTTTGTAGATTTTAAACTGCATGTAGCAACCCACCTCGTGCCTACAATGTGTTAACATAATCTCTGACTGCATCTTTGTTACTGACTTAGTGGTGAACAGAAGGCATGTTTTTGACATTGAGTATAATTTTATTAAATGTGACTTGTATAAACAGTGCAATGCCTTGGTGCCAAAATCTAACTCCGGTTTAGTGCAATTTTTGACACTTACAGTAAGTAAGTGGTTAGTGATCACTTTAAAATGAACCGGCATCAGCCATTGGGGGGAGTTCATTAGTTTTGCCTTTTGCCATTTGTATCACAATGGAAGTGTATTGTATTCATTTGGAACTAAAGAAATCTGCCAGTTTTCTTGTAATTATGATTTAACAATCTCAAATTATTAATATAATAATCTCATTATGTTTTCTCAGAATTACGAGATCATTAGGTCATAATTACGAGAAAATGGGCAGATTTTTACCAAATAGATGCAATACGCTTCCATATGTCACTACCTGTGTGCTGTAAACCTATTTTTTCCATAGACGTTGAATGAACACTAGCCATTACCGTATTCTCTCAATAAGCAATAAATAGACATGAAACAGATTTATATTAAATAAAAGAGATTGTGTCTTTTAAGTAAACCTTATTTCCATGATAACTAATTATCAAATTTAGGGATTTTTTGGGATTATTTTTCCTTCTAGGAAAAGAGGACCTTTTGGGTAAAAGTGGAGTTGCAGAGTGTATGAGTGATAGCTGCCCTGTTTCCCCACCTAAGTCTACTGCTGGTAAGTTTAGCTTAGGAAAGCTACAGCAGAAATTCACATTTTCTCACTTTTCAAATCAATACTGCTAGACACCATACAACTACCAATGTGCCGCATTTGTACCAAACTAAAACAACACGCTGGCATTTCAGGTCAACCCGACACAGCTAATCAGCAGTGGTTTGGCGTGCGTGTGAATGCATTAGTTGAATACCTTTAGAAGGCATTATGTTTCTGAAAGGGGGTGTGTGTGTGCCTCTCTGTCTGTGTGAGTCCGAACTAGTGACTCTTGGTCGCCTTTGTTATTCTCCTCTGTGTGTCTCTAGATCACCTGCACTACAGGGTCACACAAATGACCTTGTTCTCAGCTGTCTGTAGCAAGCCAGCTGTTACAACCAGTAACCCCACTCCCCCAATGTGTTTGATTGTTGCCCTTTCACACTAGACATTTTTCATTGCTTCAGTAATAATCACCAGTGATAGGTTTTCAGTTGTAGCATTCCTGGGTATGAGACTCATCTTGCTCAGGGATGCCTACAGGTGGGTCCATGCCAGAGTTCGAACCCCTTGAGTTTTTGGGAGTTGAACACCCAGGTCATCATCAACTAACATGCACACACACTCGCCGCACATGCATATGCTGATTTCTCACCCGTCATTTTCCGCTGTGTCCAGTGACGGATGACAACGATGGGACGGAGAGGGTGTGTGACACTCTGCTCATGTGCATCATAACGGTGCTGAACCAGGGGCTGCGTAACGGAGGAGGCGTGGGGGATATTCTCAGGAGGCCATCCAAGGAGGTCAGAAACCTCCCAATGAATGAAGTGAAGAGAACCATTATGTATTCATGTCTGGGTACCATTCTTAATGAACGGTCCACGTGAAGGTTGCTGATCATGCAGACTTCTCAGTATGGGTTTGTGTGCTACTGTAAATAGAGAGGCCTTTCTATTTACAATGTTAACAAAAATACACAAAATAAATAAGTGGCCTACTTGCCATTCGGTGTGTGCAGATCAGCTAGCAAAGCAGGCATATTGGCCGCTGTGAGAAATATGTGTCCAGATAAATCAAATATGCCCTCTCAAAGAACTTATCCGATTTTATTATTTTTTATTCAAAGGACAGTTTACATTTCATAGTCTTATTGATTCAGCAACTCAAATAAGAATAACATTTTATACATTGTGATCACATAAACGGTGGTGACTTTGGTGCACTAACTGTGTTTTCCTGGGGATTTGGACCATGCAGGAGCCTCTGTTCGCGGCCCGTGTGGTTTATGATCTCTTGTTCTTCTTTGTTGTCATCATCATCGTCCTCAACCTCATCTTTGGTGTCATAATCGACACATTTGCTGACCTCAGGAGTGAGAAACAGCGGAAAGACGAAATTCTCAAGACCACATGTTTCATTTGTGGTGTGTACTGCTGATTCTTGCACAATTAACACAACATATTGGTAAAGTGGATAGAAAATTATAATGACCACAATTCAGTAAAAAACTATTTTATTTTTTGTTAAATCCTGTTCCCTCGCTATCATCCCTTACTTATTTCTTCTTCATTCTCTCAGGTCTGGAAAGGGACAAGTTTGACAACAAGACAGTGTCCTTCGAGGAGCATATTAAGTCAGAACACAACATGTGGCATTACCTTTACTTCCTGGTTCTAGTGAGGGTGAAGAACCCGACCGAATACACTGGCCCTGAAAGCTACGTGGCCCAGATGATCAAGGTCAGTAGATTTAAAGAGAGGATCTTGGTAAAATAGTTGAATTGATATCAAGGTTGATTACACAATTGTTCATGACTATTAGAAAACCTAGCTCATTTTACTGGTTAGACCTTTTCTAAGGAGTGTCTGGGCATATACAGAATGTGTTTGATTAACATCCTGACTCCCTGACTCCACCTAAATCTGTTTTCTAGCATTTAACAGCTTCTATGTGATTGGTTCTTTTGAGTATATGCAGTTTGCTGATGCCAACAAATTTGCAGCACATCTCCAACTAACTGCAACCTGGTACAGACCAAAATATTTAACTGAATACATTTTTGAACTGGAAAGAAATTATAGTATTTCATATTTACTGTACGTACTTTGGACCATAAATTGAATAGTTAGGTTTTCTTGGATTTGCCTATTCAGGCACTTTAATGAGCCGACTGTAGCTTACTGTCTGTAAGCTACAGTCTGAAATTAAGCATTCAGATTTTATCATCAAAAAGATTGGTACATTATGATAAAATATATAAGAATTCAATAGTGCAATACACTGTTCTTTGGCAGGACAGACACATGCAGATATCTACTCAAGGCCTCAGAGTTTTGGGGTATTTTCCAGGGGCCATTTGGGACCATACTATAGTTAGATTTGGCTCACACTCACATTAATTTCAGACGCATTATTGAAATTCCTCTAAGAGTCTTTGCAGCAGTATTTTTTATTTTTTTTAGAGTCTAAAGGTGTACCGTATCTTTATCGCAGCATGCCAAAGAACTCTTAGACTCTGCAGCAGACAAGTAGAAAAAAACCAGCCCTAAAATGAGACAGAGCTTCTAGGCCTGTGACCAGCATCCCAAATCACTTCTCTCACCTACAATGCACCCACTCCTACACACCCCCACAGCAGGAACAGAAGCTCTCCTGTTCTCAGGTAGTACAGATACAAGTCTGTGCTACACCTGCTCTATTAGAACATTCTGCTGTTATCCAAATATTAAACCTAGTCACAGATTAAACACAGATACACACTGACTGGGGCTGACATATGTAAAGGTAGTGAACAGTGTTACCACAAGATTAATGAAACACCTATCAAATTTTGCTATTAATATTGTCATAATGCCGATAATGATAGCTGATGGTGGAATGGAGAATTGGTGTTTAGAGGTCACCCTGGCAAAAACCGTGTTAATTACAATTACAATGAGGTCATTTAGCAGACGCTTTTATCCAAAGCGACTTACAATTACATGGTGCTATTACACGGAGCAGGTAGGGGTTAGGCATCTTGCTCAAGGATGCTTACAGGTAGGCACACTCTAGGGCTTGAACCCACGACCAAGACTAGACTATCCTGGTAAAATGGTATTGTTGTCCCGGGGTAAGTCCTGACTTTGACTACGAATGAACCTCTAGTTCATAATAGTTGTTCAAATATGTTCACGGTTAATGTGAAATATGTATATCAACCTAAGAATAGTACCAGTAGATATTATGTTAGAAGCATGTTTTTGAGAAACGGTGGAAGTCAATGGTAGGTAAAAGCATCTGCTCCAGCAACTATTGTGACTAAGGGGTTAAGGGGTGAACTTTATGTTGCTTTATATTTGAAACTACAGAATTGCAGGTTTAAGAAAAGTCAAATTCCGCTTTAAGAAATTTCATACGATACTAGATCATACTAGAAGACTAATATATACAGTATGATTATTATAAAAGTATGTATTCATTAAAACGTCGCCCTTCCCCCGCTCAATGAAACTTGATCTCCTCAATAACACACCCAGTGTCACACTATGGCTCCTAAACAAAAGAATGGGATTCTGTTGCTCGTGTGTCATTGCCTCAGTGACTCTGTTCATTTGTGTATAAAATGACAACAGCAGCCGAAGCGCTAGCAGGCGCGGCACTGTTGCATAACCCCTCTCAAGTGGCCTGCTAATAGCTCAGCCCTGCCTATGCACGTGATCTCCAGTCACTGCCACGCATGAGAACACGCGTACACAGAGAGTCATTATCACACCATGAGCCCCTCATTTCCTCTGCAACACGGATGTGACTTGTTGCCCGTGGCAACAGAATGGTTGAAAAGGGAAACAAAGGCCTCCTGAACTTGAGTCAAAATGAAGGCAAAGGTCACTATGCTTTATGGGATTAGCCTAATCCTCCCTTCCAGTGTACCTTTCACCATAGCTGGCACCTGTTCCATCAATAATTGCTTTTATCTATCACTAGGTCAATACAATCCATTGGTGCTTACTTTAAAAGCAGGAGGAGGAATAGTCCTTTCCTCTTAGGTAAGCAGTGTTTACTTTCAGCGTTGGGCCTGTAGAGGCAGCACTGAAAAAATGTTTATCTGCAGGGTCCTCAATTGTAGTTTGTGTGGTGCATAGTGTCTCTTTTTAGTTGATCCTTAGTTAGTTGTTGCTTTAATCCGTAATCAATTTCAACTATTTATTCATTATAAAAAAAATATTTTTCATCATCATCACTGTTATGTAAAATATATTCAAACTTGTTTTGAATAATATTTCTCAATTTAATCCAGATTACAGAATCATATCATAGTTGATTTAAAATATATTTTATAAAGCATTTAAATATATCTTAAATTAGAAAAGAACAAATCGCTTGAGAATGTATATTACCAGTATAGACAGTGATCAGCTTTGTACACATCTTAGAAGTATGATTTAGAGAAACTATGGAAGGTCTATGGCAGATAAAAACGTTCAGTTCAGTAAGGGGTTACTTTGTGGTGAATGAGTCCAGAATGAGGACCTAATATTGAGGTAAGGAAGCTACACATTCTTTGACTTTCACTTTCTAGTTGCTACTTTAACAGTAAATTCTCATTTAAAAGCGAACAGTTTCAGCATGGGCCAATGGGGATGCTTATTGTCACTAGACACTATATTGACACTATATTATAAATACTGTCAAAAATGCAAATGGAAAGGCTTTCATGATTATTACCTCAGCCAATAGCAGCAAAAGAGACGTTATTTAATTTATATGTGTACAATTCTTTGGTGACATCTGAGTTTATTTTGAATGGTCTGCTTACAACATGTCACTGCTCTCTATACATGGTTGACGTATGTACAGTACATGGTGAAACACACCAGCAGGATGGCGCAATAATATCTATGAAGTCATGCTTACTAATGGGTTCAAATGGATCAGTGATGCACCACTGAACTCCTCATGGAATCAGCCACAGCACACAATAGAGTACTGTACTTTGTAAAGAGCATTAGCAAACATCTTTATACTTGGTGGCTAGCTTTCTTCAGGTTAATTATCATGATAGTACTGAAACAGGAAGTAGTGCCTCATTGCATAAGTGACTTAATATTATATTGTATTAGAGTATATTGTATTCATCCTTATTAATGTCTCTTATCACCCTTTATTGTATTGTTGGTCTTATTAAATTCATTTGAAATGGTTGAATTGACAAATTTGAGATCCATTAATCCTATGGTTCCCTGAAGAGCTATGAGGCATTTGGCTCATATTGTTTACTGTTTTAAATGCTGTGAGAATGGAAGCTTTTATTTGCAGAGCCAAGAAATATATCTAGTCAGTTTGTCTGTTTTTCTCCTGGTCTTTTTTTTTGTAAAATATTTTTTGTAAATACATAATACAATAATACATTTTGTTTTAATTTGCTTTTGAAATTTGTCTTCCCATTCCCCATTGAACAGCATAAAACACTTGGATTCGCAGATACCAGTGTTTCTGTACTGCATGGCGATGTGCTGGCACAGAGGAAGTGATGCACTTTATGTATCATGAATAGAGTTACTATAGCTACTATGGTAGCAGAAACTGCTCAGGCTCACTGCCATGGACAAAGCAAAAAAAAAAGTACAGCAAATAATCTTCTGATGGTTAAAAAATGTATGTATACCTCGCCAAGTCCACATTATGTTATGCCCTGCAAGTCAGTCTGGATCACCACCAATCAAAGCCATTTGTGCCTGGTTAGAATATAACCCAGCCAATCAGCATACAGTTAAGTAGTTACTTGATGAGGAAAGCAAGAAGTGTTTGAGAATCATTACAATGTCCAACTGAAGGTAGTCTAGTCCATCTGTGTTAGAAAATCATAACATGACTTGCAGAGAGAAACAATAGGTTTCTGAGTCAGGATGGTCTCACGAGGCTAAGGAATTCAACCATTATTAAAACTAAATCAACCTGGGTAAAAAATGCAACTAAATGTAATGATAAGGAAACAGTTACAGCGATTTGTAGTGTAGCTGAAGGGTATATAAGCTCTGTTTTTTGCCATTATTCACTTCAAATGTCTGTGTTTTAGGGGTAGTCCCACCTGGGTAAGCAGAAACTAACATGCATGATAAAAACGGGACTCCCAGTAATTCAAACAGCTATAACATCATCCTTCATTTTTGCATTTATGGGATAGAGAACATTTTAGTAAAGTTCTATTTGGAACAGTTCAATCAGTCAAATCAATTTAAAGAAACAACCATTATTAGCTCTTTTTTCTCTTTTGCACTCTATACCTATTTCGACCCCAGTGCCTTTCTAGCTCCCAGCGTCTCACACACTTCTCACTTTTCCACTCCGGTTGTCTAGTCTTATGTAAAAGGAGGTGGGAGAATACCTCCTCCTCTTGTATCTCGTGTGGTGACAGTCATATCCCACTCTGAGCACCTTCTACAGAGAATGCTATCAGCAGAACTGGCAAAGCAATATTACATAAGATCAGCTGATGCCCAATGCTCTCACTCAACCTTATCTCTCACTTAAGCACACACATGCCATGCCGTACCGCCACGCACGTCCATGCAGATGCTTGCCGTGTATACTTAACTGCATACACCCACGCACACCCCAGCATAGACATACAGACGTATAAGTCCATTACATAATGCTATGGGTTCCTGTTGCCCACTGTCTTTATTTGTCAATAGGATTACTTCAGATGGCTTGCAGTCACACAAATACAAATGTGTGCACATATATAGGTACATATATAAATGCACACACACACTAACTACTCTCATTTGTATTGGGGATATACGACAATCAGTCCTCCCTGCATTAGTGATGTGTTTATTGATGAAAATTGAAAGTGTCTATTACAGTCTTTATTAGTGTATAATTGCTTTTCCAATATCCTGGTTTAAAAATTTTACACAATGCTAAGTGCAGATCAGATTAATATTTAACATCTTTGTCTCAGTATAGTTTCTACCTCCCACTGTGATTACTAATATTATCTGAATGACTTGAAATGGTTATAAATGCGTATAAAGTGTATATTTTGTATTTTTAAATTCGCTCTTTACTGCTGTATCTTATCTTTTACCCTTTCCTTACATTACACTTTCAATTTTCCCGTACCTTACTTTAATCTTTACCATTATCCATACATACATTACACTTTTACCATACCTTTCTTTATCCTTTACCTTACTCCAGTCTCTCTGTAATTCTACTTTAATCTGTGGCCTCTCCAGGAGAAGAACTTGGACTGGTTTCCCCGTATGAGAGCCATGTCTCTGGTGAGCAGCGAGGGCTACAATGAGCAGAACGAGATGCGTTGTCTCCAGGATAAACTGGAGGGTACAGTCTCTCTGGTGTCCCAGCTTTCAGCGCAGCTGTCTGAGCTGAAGGAGCAGGTAAACCACCACTTTGAGACAGATTTAAATTAAAACTGGGACATAGACATAGACGGTGAATGTATTATTCTCAAATTCTGGCTAAAAATGACACTGTCAGACGGTAACCAATAAATATGGGATTCTCAAAATATCAATACTGCTGGAAAATTTGTAAAAAACGTAAAATATTACAAATTCAATACAAGCTAAAACAAAAAGTTTAATTAGGTGGCTTTTTAAGCTGAGCTGTCAAGAGCCCATCTTTTTCATACACCACTAGGATTCCTTAAGGTTTAGAGGCTTCTTTAGCATAATTTTCTTAATATTTTGAACTTGTAAACTATGTCGTATATACTCACGTCTGTCACATGGACATGGGTTCTGATTTTCCTGTACACAATTAAGATGACAGGTGACCATCCTGATAGGCCACTAACATGAGTGGGAATGTCCAGACAGCCCCACCCCCGGCTGTTTGGATGACTTGTTCTCACTGCAGCATTGTGACTGATCACTCTTATAACCTGCTCCTCCTCCATGTGATTCCAGTCACAGGCCTAAGCCTTGTTCCTCTTCTGCCAGATGTGTGAATGTTCATTACAACAGCGTTATGTCATGAGCAAGATAGGGACTACTTATATTTTGTTCTGCCTCGTTGCTCTGGAGGAAAATACACTAAAGTTTGTTCCTGCATTGAGGAGGAAGCTGAAGCCAGGCTTGAGCCAGGATTTCTCCACAATTATTTACTGGGCAGCACTTGAATAGAGTGTGTTTATGCAGTACCATGCGGGCCCCCTCAAGGCCCTGCAGTCAAGAGGGGAGGCTACTATCCTGCCGTTCTCACCCAAGTAAGGCTGTTTTTGACACCAGCTGCTCATTACAGCCCCTGCCAACCTTGGCACCCTGCGCTGTGTGTGTGTGTATTGCAAGTCAAACATGTAATGTGGTGGTCCAAGCAATAAGATATTATTAGGGATGTCCCGATCCGATATCAAAACATCGGTATCTGAGCTGATCCAGGCATTTTTTAACTCTGATCAGGATCGGCAACCATAGCCCAATACAGAGCCGATCTAGTTCCTTGTTCCGTCTAGTTGTCCAATTTATGTTAGCTGCGCAGATTGTAACTTTCCGTCACACGCTACATTAGGCCTGAGTAGCATAGCTTGAAACTACACTATGAAACAACTATCTATATATATATAGATTGTCTTTCCTTTCAAACCTTTTTGACCTTACATTATGCTGGAAATATTTCATAAAATCTCCACACTTTAAGAAAATATGGCAGCCTAATGACAAACTCATGGATTTCACAAAAATCATTGTATAAAACAAGCCAGTCAGATTTGTTCCCAGGTGTGACATCATTTCTGGATTGCAACTAATCACTTTTGACCTATCCCCCCACTCCCAGAAAAGGGCAACACCAATTGAAGCGAAATGTTCAGCTCGAAGGGAGAAAAAGTCCAAAATGATAGTTGTGTTGCATGATATGGGGTCATTAGAGGGTTCTGTATATTAACATTCATTTCCTGATGCGGTTTACATTTTCTCTCCACAGATGACGGAACAGAGGAAGAATAAACAGCGGCTGGGGTTCCTGGGTCCTTCTCAGGGTAATGGCCAGATCCCATCCCACTGAGGGGTTCAGTGGTCAGCTAAAGACCCCTGCTTGGAGAGAGGACCACCGTCACACCGGACACCACACAGAAACATATATGTACTGTATAACATTTAGTACAGCTCATATACCAAGACAGAGTAAATCCACTGCCACTGCTCACAAGACTCCAGCAAGCCTTGATGCAAAAACTTATTTTTAAACAGTCCCTGTTTTTTTTTTTGAACAGTGCCTTATTTTACACAAACGTCACCCATGTGCAAGGATCTATAATATAGTGTACGATTAATCTTAACAAAAGTTGTCTAAATGTATTATCTTAGACATTTTAAAGGGCCGCTATGCAAATCTGTTTTTTCCTTGCCCGGCATGTAAGCTCTTGGTCACTGTTTATAATACGTGGAAAAAATCTTGAATCTGATACTTCTATTTTGCCATAACTTCCTTGTTCAAAATGCATTAAAAAAAAAACAAGCCGTTTTAATTTGCAGCCCTTTGTGACATCACTAGGGGCTCAGGACCCATAACCACTAATCAGAGCAGTTGTAGATTTAAATAAAAACATTGCCCACAGAAAAGGGGGCAGAAAAAACATGCTTAGTAATGGATTTAGATGGGATGCTAAACAAGAGCATATGGAATTATTTAAATGAAATATGGGACCTTTAACACATCTGCCAATGTAGTGTTTGTGTGCCAGGTAAAGTTAGACTTAAAGTGTGCCAGGTAAAGTTAGACTTAAAAGTTGAGGTTAACAGTTATCTACGTTCAGTCTATGGTCAGTGTCTCTGTACATTTGTACTTTTTTATGCCTGTGTGGTTGAGTCTGGGGCAGCACTGCAGTGCATCGGGTTATTTATTGGCCAAGCAGCTTGGCTATGGGGTGTGCCCTCTCCCCTTTCACTGACTCTCAAGGGTGTGTGTGTGTGCGTGCGTGCGTGCGTGCGCAGTTAGATCAGATATTCTCTCTGACCTTGACATTATTTTGTTTTTTAATGTGAAAAAGGAGATCATAACTGGAATGTTATAATATAATGGGATAAATTTAGTTTTTTTTTTGTCATGCTGCCTTAAATACAGTAAATTACTTTAACATACATTACACTTGACAGTGCACTTTTTCCTGGAGACAATATATATGATATATGTGGGACATTACTCATGTCAACTATATACTGTATGTAATATTTCATTCACTTATATTTGCAAATTGTAAAGATTATAAATATCAGAAATGTGTTAAAATAATCATATTACCTGTGTGGAATTTACTTGAAATAACTTTTGTGTCAACATATTTTATTGGTACATGTCATGCTGACTAAAGATAATAAGAGATACTTTTGTAGCTCTTATTTACATTAAATATTTTTTTCTGTTGACATATATCTGCTACTACTGCAAAGTTACAAATATCATCTCATATTGTCTACATGCATACTGTTTTTATTTTTTTTTACTTTTTAACTGGCAGGGGTGTTTTTTTTGTTTTTTTTTAACCGTGATATCCATCTCAGCAGTTTTCTATTTGACTGCAATTAACAGTTTATTTTGATGTTTATGGGTGGATGCACTTGAGGGAAGCTGTCCTTTGACACATTCTATAAGATAAGAAGTGTACAGATAGTGTATTTTATGTTGTCAGATGTTCTATTGAAATAAACTCATGACATAAGACCGTTATGCTTGGAGTCAGCAACTTTTCTAAGAGTCATTGTTGTTGAGAATAAATGAATCGAAGCCCAGTAACAATACACTCACACATAAAATCAACTTTATACTGTCACTGTTCTAGTTTCTTGAACAGAGGTGTCGGGCCTTGTATTTCAGTTAAAGGAATACAGGTTATTATCTATAAAAGGATCTACTCATATCTATTTCATGTAATATAACTGTGTGACCGATACACAACCATTCCAAATCCATATTTTTGTTTCATAGCACACAATTAACCATTAATAATACACATGCAAGAGCTCATTAAACTCTAAAATATCATCATTTTAGATAATATGAGTACATTGCTCAAGTACATACTGTATATTCAGTGTATTTTGCTATCAGAAATTACATCCACTATGAGTACATTTCATTTGTAGCTATGTAATGCATATTAAAGCTGCTCGCCATGATTTATTTTCATTTATTGAAGTTGAAAATGTATTTTATCAATCAAGTCTAACGAGTAAGGAAACATGCTGTTTATAGACTGATAGTGAGTGCTATTGACGTTTCAAATTGATATTGACGGAGCTGATCAAGTCGCTCTATATGAGCAATAATTGATGCTTCACCATCTTTATAAATCCCACATAATTCAGAACTACAAGTTGCCAGTGAGCGAGACGTGGAAGTTATGAATTGCAAAATATAAAATTTGCATGTTGGCATAACCTAATGTCTTACAAAAAACAGCAAAAAATATATAAGATATATACATATGGTTTTCCAAAGTATCTTGAACTAGGGTAAAACGACGTATATGATGAAGATATTTTGATCAAAAAATTGTTTTATTTACTACAAAAAATAAATTCCAGGGCTTTTGTAATCCAATGTAGTAATTTTCCCTATTTCAATGCCATACTTCCCCCCACCCACCCACCCCCACCAACTCTTGGGCTCTAGTTAGCTGTTTACGCTGGCACGGTTTACTCCTGCTGCCTGTGACAGCCATTAAAATTAGCTCCTATAGTGCCATAATAGTGCACAGCTGTCACTGGATATATAGGCAAGCAGGAAAGTCTAGCATTACTAGAATGTCAATGGAGGAAGGGGAGAGGATACTTGAAGGGTCAGCCATGTCTATCAATGTCTCTGAACGAATATCTACTGGAATTGCTGGCAAATATGTTTTTTTTGTATTTTCATAGTGTCAGTGTTTGTGAAGGCCAATAAAACTCTGTTCTCACTTTACAGTATGTATTGTTCTAGAGTACACTGACTGAATATGTCGTGATCGTCTGTTATGTACACAACATTAGATAGGCCTGCCATTGGTTTAGTTTTTTCAATTCACTGCCAACGGTTGGTCGCATTTTCTGCCTTTGTGTGTGTTCTATGCTCAGCAGAAAGAATGGAAACACACCCACCATACTAGTGACCAACACATTTCAAGTTATGATTGTTAAACACAGTTGATGAGAATTTATCCTGCCTAGCGCTTTATCTCATTTTGAGACAAGAGTTTTCGCATTGGTGAATGACGGACCTAGAATTATTTGGGTGTTTTATCAGTTATAGGGTAATTGGTTAACATAGATATTGTTTAGTTAATTTATCACCAATCACTAAAAAAATTATTAAGTTAGAGATTATCACAGACACAATTGTTGTATTAAAAGTTGCCTCAATGTATTTAGGTTCTAGAATACATACTGTGTATTAGAGTAATCTTATCTGACTATAAACTCTCAAGGCCTCAGAACAGTTTCAGCAGACCAAAACAATGTACCACTAAAATTGACTTTTGGGTGGGGACAGGGAAGATCTGTATTTAGTGTCATTTATATAAATAAACATCCCCTCGTGATTGCTGCATGTGACCTTCTGTATCTGGCTGTGAGGTTGAGCCTTTGTGGTCACATGACATGCAATAATCCCTGTACTTGAGCACACAAATCTGTTAGTTTTACTGTCATGTTGAACATGCAACTTAAACAGCATAAAATAAAACATGCAGGTAGTTTTTCTCATGACCTTAAGACGCTCTAATCATATTTGTGGGTATTATATTGTATGATTGTACTTTCTGGTTAGAAGCTGAAGTGCTATCTAGTTAAAAAGTAAAAAGTAAACAATGAGATCCGTGGATATAAGCTAAAGTTATACAGTGAGCCTCAAAATTAGTCTTACAGGTGCAGGAAATCCCTTCTTAGGCATGAATTTATGTACGTTTGTTGTTTATCAGGTTTTCATTTTCACATATTTTAAATATATCTCATATCAGTACCCATGATCAGTGCCTGATAATATAGGGCCTTACATTAGTGTTACGATTTTGTTTTATTTTAATCCTGCACTAAATGTATGTCTGTATGCAAAAACAACTCTGACACAGAACAGAGGTATAAGACAATTATTTTAAATGGAAAAACAATGCACACATTTTAAGCCAGTACAAAAGCACATCTTTGAGGCAGGTTTAATTTAATACGCCAGCCATGTGCTCCATTACATTTTTTATTTTTAACAACTATTTATTATCATTCCTGTTTTGCTGTAAATATGTTCTATTGTAGGTAGTAGTGCCTCTCAAATCCTTTCTAAGACAGAAAGGATTTGAGCCATTTTTGAACCATTTTAAGTCATTCAGCTAATATAACCTATGCCTCTGTTGTGAACAGAACAGTCCAACTGCCTGTCTGAGTACCCCTTTGTTCACCCTAAGCTATTACCCCTCCCTTTGTGGCTGCAGTAGTTTGATCGCTACTGGCTGTTTGAGTCATGGCTGGCTCTTGGCTGGTGGCCTGCTAACCACCTTCACAAGCCACAGCCTACTTCAGACTTTCAGTCTAAGAGCTTTTGCAAATGTAGCCTTCACAACTTGTATTCCTGCTGGCCAGTCTATTCAACTGACCATCTTCAACTACACTAACTAACACTAACTACTTAAGGATTTAAGGTTTCAGGTTTGTTGAAAATAGAAAAAAACAATGGTTTCCTGTCATTTTTTTCTAATTTGTTTATTAATAATATTTATGATTTACAAAAAACGCTTAAAAAGACTTTCCAGTATAGGCCTACAGGTTGAAATAGGCCTATACTGGAAAACAAAAATATTGTCGGTTTGGTTTGACACCACATCCCCCTCCCACACCTTCTTCTCCAACAGTGATCATAAGGTCAAACCATTACTATCCCCATGCACAGCAATCACAATCTAGGAGTGTACCTTTAAGAAGATAAAACTATTTCCCCCCAAAAATGTGCCTAATAACTATCAAAGTTACCAGAACAACATAATCAATGAATGGGATATACAGCATTTGTAGCCTCCTTAAAACCATCCTGATTTACCATGTGCCGCCTCTACGATTTGCTGCGATTTACATATCTGTCTGGGAACTCTCAGTTGACTCTTAGGCTACAGCATTTGGACAAACATTTGAGTAAACATTTGGGTAAAATACAGCTACCCAAAAAGTAAATATAAAATATTATTGACAACAACACACTTAAGCACACAAACCAAGGTGGTAAATGTTCCACGTCTGTGTGTAAGAGTATAGTCACAATGACTCGCATCAATTTACCCTTGATCCTTTTTTACATTTTACACTTTCTGCCAGGTCTGGGTGCTGACAGAGCCGATCTGCAGACCGGCAAAGAACACCTGGTAACGATGCTTCCACATAATAAAGGCCCCAACAGCACAGACTATTGCTTGGCACAGGTTCAACACAATCTGTAACAGAAAGTAAAGAGTGAGTGTTCCGGTGATGACGACACAGTCGCTCACGCCAGTGTAGTTGAAGGTACGGGCGATCGGGTCTTCCGGGTCCAACGTGCAAGTGCAGTCCTCTCCCGCTTGCTTACAAGTGAAGTGACTGGCCTGTGAGTAGTGGTGGCTAGCGAACGCTATGACCAACACAGAGATGACCAGGCCTATTGTGCACAGGACGAAATACAGGAGCTAGAGTGGACACGGAAAACACCAGAGTTGGTAAAGGTTGCAGAAATTACACATTTCAGCATGTAATTCCTAATAAAGCAGTGTCATATGGTTCAAGCGGCAGGCAGAATATTCGAGGTCTGGTCATTTTGGCGACACCTACAGTAAGTAAGTATTAAGTGATCACTTTGAAACCAAACAGATATGGACAGAATAGGGCAATCAGGGCATTTTATTTACTTTATTTTGCCTATCCTCTCTGGTGAACCAACCAATGCTTTTGGATGCTGATCTGTTTTTAGGAATATCGCACCTACCAGAATATCAAAAAAACGAATGAGAAGGCTTTCATGAATAGACAGTAGGCTGAATCATTATTCCCTCACCTCAATCAGCCACAAATAGCCTAACATGTATTACTTATTAGTACACATTGAGGTTAAATTCACAATAGCTTTAATATGCAACCAAGCAAAAGTAGTGAGCAAATAACTATTTTTCAGGGTCATGGGTCAAACATTTTAGGATGGTTGGTCTAAACAAAGGTGTGTATGAAATTCATTGAATCATAGGGTGGTGAGACATGACAGAGGATTTATGTAGTTACACAATCTCAGATAACACCAACCCGCCATCTTAATCCACCCCTTATGTAACAGCCCTTATTCACTACTGCTCTTGGTACTGCTTATAGGATAATGCAAGCAGTAATCGTTGCTTGATTGGAAGCGACATTTATGTTCATTTTAGAATGCTGTGAAATCTAGAGAATGGATGTTTACTAAATGATAAATGTACAACAAGGAAATTCTGAATTATATTTCTTGTTGAAGCACACTGCTTGAAGGAACACAGGGGTTCAGTTTAAGTAAAAAAATGTTTTACAGTGTAATAAATGTCTTATGGTTAATTAGAAAACATTTTAAATGCATTTTATGCAGCAAATCATGTAAACTGACAGCATCGAAATAATAAATAGAATATTAAAAACACTACATAAAACTTATTCTAATTAATGGGTTTGGCTATTTCAGCCACATTCATTACTATATTACTATAACAGGTGCATACAATCAAGCATAGAGCCATGCAATCTCCTTAGAAAACATTTGCAGTGGAATGGACTTTCGATGTGACTGTCATAGAATGCCAGCTTTCCAACATTTCAGTTTTTGCCCTGCTAGACCTGCCCCGGTCAACCGTAGGTTTTATTATTGTGAAGTGGAAATGTCTAGCTTGTTGCACATTAGAAACGATCTATCCTATGTTGCAACACTCATCAAAACAGCCTATGGAAGCAACATCAAAAATATTTGTCGTGAGCTTTATGAACCACTATGGACGAGAATCTGCACACAAGCCTAAGATCACTTTGCGCAATGCCAAGCATCAGCTGGAGTGGTGTAAAGAATGCTGCCATTGGACTCTGGGGCAGTGGAAATGCGTTCCCTGGAGTTATGAATCACGCTTCACCATCTGGCAGTCTGTTGGGTGAATCTGGGTTTGGCAGATTCCAGGAGAACACTACTTGCTTGAATGTATTGTGCCAACTGTAAAGTATGTAAAGTAACTGTCTCACCTTTGGGATCAATTGGAACTGCAAGGCCCAACATCTGCAACTAACATCTCTTGTGTCTGAATGGGAGCAAATCCCTGCAGCCATGTTCCAAAACTCTTAATGCCCATGGTTTTTAAATAAAATGTTCAACAAGCACATATTGGTGTGGTGTCCACAATACTTTTGGCCATGTAATGTGTCTAGCAAGAGTCAACAGTTTTGTACCTTAGACTTCATTGTCTGTGCTTCAAAGGTTTTACCTAAAAGGCAGCTCAGTGAATCGATGATCTGGATATTAAACCCAAATTGTTTATTAATACTTTGAGCACAAGCTGTTTTATATGGTATTACATTTGAACTAGATATGTGCTTAGTCATTGGTCTACTACTGAGTATTTTGATTTCAAATACAGCAACATACCATGTGTGAAACATTTTAACACCTAACACTGAAATAGTTTCAACCCACATTATTGTTTGTTACTTTTTGAAGAATCTTATCCAAGAACTCTTACCAACAGTAAACATAATTAATAGTAAAACAATTAAATACTACACATCTTACCAAACTGTTTGAATGTTGTTTTGTATTTGAGAATGTAATTTTATGAGAAATAATCGCACTACTAATGGAAAATGTTGCTTATGATGTCTGACCGTTTCAGCTACTACTGTATCAACAACTAACAACAACTTACTAACTCAAAGTACATGTAACTTACATACAGTATATTCAAGTTTTTTTTATATAAGTCAACTTATCTGGGTTTAAAGTGCAGATGAGATCATACGACAATAAAATGTAGGACTGCAAAAACTGGCCAATTTCCTCACATAGTGTATACTATGCGAGTGGTTTTAAACACACCACACATACTGTATATGTAACGGAGGCCCGCGGTACAGCAAGGTGCTGCGCTGTGCAGAGTAAACCTCACTCCCCGACACCTTAAGAGACGTGTTAGCGACCGACGCTAGAGCCCATTGGGTTTTAGCCTCCCTTACTAACACGTCCGCCTCCCACGTCGGGGATGGGGGTTCGAGTCCGGTGCGGGACCCGGTTACATATACAGTGCGAAATGTAATAAAGAATAGGTTTGGTTACATACAAAACACCAGGGACTGCCTGTCGTAAAGTAAGTTTTTTCCTTTCCAAATAGATATGATGCATGCATTTATACTTACTTTGGCAATGAATTGCATGGAAGACCTCTCATCAGGCTGACATGTGATGCAGACCAAGATAAAACCCAGGATGGATACCAGACACAGCTAGAATGTGTTAAAGGGGACAAATGGGTCTTGTTTAGTTTGCTGCAAACAATATGTCAACAAACAGATCCTTGATTCTTGAAGCTGTTCTAGTTGTGCCTGTGCTGTCATCTTATTGCATTATAACAGCAGTGGTCATTTTGAGTTAAGACTTGCTCTGCGGGATAGCACTCTCACACAAAAACATTCAGATGCACACACATTGTATCTTTCAGTCCGATTTAGGTCTTGTGACTGACGTGCAGCTTCTTATTGAAACGTTTTAAGCAGTCAGGGCACTCTGAACACACATTTTGATGACCTCAGTGTTTTTCACTGGGCTGAATCTCGTGAGGATCTAACTCGGGATGTTCAGGTGTCCAGAGATGTTTCGCACAAAGCATCTCTGATAGGGAAGGGAGAGGGATAGGGTAGGGAAATAGGGATAGGGTAGGGAAATACTTCATAAAGCATATCCTGGAATAGTATTTTTTACAACAATAAGTATCACAGCAGTTTTGCTGTTCGTCTGCTAAATATTTAAAAATGTAGACTTAAGAAAAAACTAAATATGCTGTTTGCCTATTTGTGCAATGCAATGAAATTATTATTGCAGCAGTGTTCGATTAATGTCCCTTTAGAGCTGGTTAAAGGGACACTTTATTACGTTATAGTGTCGATAGAACCCCAAATCATCTCCCTACATTGTGCCCCCTCTGTGTGCCGACTTGTGTTCGGAATTCCCCCTGGGGTTGAAACTTGCACAATTGTATTTCAAGCATAAACATTGTGTTGGGGCTGAAATTTTGGGTTCTGGGGCCACCAAAACACAATTAAGAAGTGTATCACTTATCACATTATCATGTTATTTCACTCATCTAACCCATTGGTTATCTGGAAGAAGTCATAATTTTCCAAGATGCTTATATTATATTAACATGCATCATAGTATAGTTATACAATATATATATATACATATGCTATTCATGCTAGGATGAGTTTGTTGTTGAAAACTGTATCATGACCAGGTTGTTGATCTGTGTTTATTTCTTGTTTCTGTGCTACAAAAGCTTCAGCGAGACAACGGTTGGTTCATGAGTGTATGTGTACTGATTATACTTTACATGCAGGTGATGATGCATTCAGAGGTTTAATGCGTTAAAGTGTAAGAGTCAAGGTGGGTTGTGGTTGTTTCACTTTAGACAGGAGAAAACCTGTGGATGATTCTCTTAGCTGATGGGATTGGTCTACTACCCACACTACACAGAATCACGTAGGCCTGTAAGCCTGCCAGACACAAAGGTGATTTACTTCAGCTGTGTGTGCATTATAAAATTACAGGAGGACACAGTGTTATTGGTTTTCCCCAGTTGTTGTTTGGATCAGGATAGTTGCTAACATGCAGATGAGAGAGGCTGGACAAAACATTAAACCTACAGTGTCACTTTCTAGTTTAGGTTTTCTTGGCGTCACATACAGTAAGTGCTAAGTGGTAACATGGGTGAAACCGAACAATGTATGGACAGCACATAGGCTAATGGAGGGCCTGTACTCAATTTAGTTCTGCCTATTCACTCTGCTGGACCAACCACAGCGATTTGAGGCTGACTGACCATTTTTCGCACAGTTTATAAACAGAAATGCAAATGGGAAATGGGAAAGTTCCATATTGTAGCTTTTTAGGCTTGTAGTGGCTGATAGCTAGCACTAGCAGATAGTATAGGGCCACTGCCAACCCCCCATGCAAATATGCCAATGCTAAAGAGGGCTGATGTTAGAGCATAAAAACGGCGCTTACAATGATTCCCGCCCAGTGAGGGGTCTCCCTCGCCAGGAGTGAGGGACTCATGGCTAGCATGAGGAAGGCCACGGTCGTAACAGCCACCCCCAACAGCAGCTGGAGCAAGGCGACGAGGAGGGGGAAACGACATCCACAACACTTAGGTGTGTCCACTGGCCCCGGCCCTTCATAGTTCTTCTGTCCCATCACTTCAATCTTTGGCTTCTTTAAACTCCTTTAGACGGCTATTAGTTCTGGTTTTCCCTCAACTTTTCCTCGCAGTTGTACCGTTTGTTGTGGATTAGCCTGCTCGCTGTCGGCTTTTGGTTTCTCCCCCAGTTCACCTTCCCTCACTGCTAGAGAGTGTCTGAGCCAAGCTTGGCCGCTACTTGGATGCAGAAAACAGCTCTGAACTAATATGGAAAACATTTGGAATGGATTCCTCTGGAGGCTCCAGTGCCACATATAGAGCAGCAGTAACACTGTAGAGAGAGGAGGGAAGTGTATGTGTGTGTGCGTGTGTGGTGGGGAGGGTGCACAAAGGGGGATTTCGGCACACGACTGATACGACCACTATGACAATGAAGTCATAACTGTACAAATAAAAGGGAATAAAGTAGAAGTTGGGAAAAGCAAAACGTCCATGTGGTGTTATTTTGTTCCTACATGTACTCCTACTGGCAACTTCCATATGCCTAAACTAAATCTATATCTTATCCTAACCTGAACTTAGTTAAACCTTAACCTAATTCATAATTGTATACCTAAACCTAAAAATTAACCAAACCTTAACCAGAAAAGCAGTATTAATGCTTAAATCTAACCAGGAAATGTGTGTGTAATGTGCTCATTCTTTATCAACAGTTCTACAAAGGGCCATAGGCTGCACGCAAAAAGTCCCATGATGTGGAGGAAGAAATAGTGTGACCAGGAGACATGTGAGGGCATTACTGTTGTTCTGATCCTGATGAAAAATGTGTGATAATTGTGAAGAATTTACAGCAAGATGTCTTGTTGGTGGGAATGTACCAGGCAGGTTCTGAACAAGCAGTTCCAAAGTGCTCCAAAGTCAATGCTAGACTATTATCTTAATGACTGTAACACCATACTATAGCCCAACCAAGGGTACATGTGCCTCAGACCTGACCTGGATCAAATGTAATTTACAAAATGAGTAATTGGTCTTTGTTTTAAATTAACATTACTTCAAAAGAAAACAAAAGTATTAATAGCTATAGAAGTATGTAAAATGTTGATTTCTAGCATGTTTATTATCACAGTAATGATACCCCTGTGTGCACTTCTTTTTGTGAGAAAATAGGTGGATATGAGAAAATAGGTGTAATAATAATATTGTGAACACATTCAGGATCATACTGGCTTTGAGTGGTGAATGGTATATCAGTTATACTGAAAGGGCATAAGGTTAATATAAGGTTACTAAGACAAAAAGGTTGGGAACCACTGCTATAGCTGTGTTTAAACTGTGTTTAAAGCCCTATAACCCTCATTTGAAGCAAACTGCTGTGTGGACATTAAGCAGCGACATCAATGTTTTAGAATTCATCTGAAACAGGTGATGGCTATTAACCAACATTACACATTAGGCCTATTATTATATTGATTTACATGTGTTTTAATCTACCTTCATGGGCTTAAATTAAAAATGAATCAATTGAGGATTATATTCAAACTCTTGTTGAACATTGTTGTTTACACAGAAGAATGTAGCCTACCCTGTGAGAAACAGTATGCTTATGAGAACAAGATAAGTCTATATTAAACATTGCATAATAGTATAGTAAATATAAAGTCCATAGTTTTTGCACACACACACACACACACACACACACACACACACACACACACACACACACACACACACACACACAAACGCGTAACTGGAGGCGAGTAAACACATCCACCCTCTCCTCATAGGTGCGCCAAGAGAAAAACTGCGACGCACGTGTCAGAGCACACAGCTGAGCCACTGCCATGGTAACTGACAACGCGTTATGGTGGCTGGAGAGGATCTATAGCCTATCCAGAGATAGAAATCTGGATGTATTAGCATAAGAACGTGTAGTAAAACATCCAAGCCCCCCTGGGGAGAGTAAATAAAATAACCACGGCACATACATACAAGCTCACAACAATCCACCAAGGCTATTGTGTGAGTTTTTGCTTTAGTGTTTTTACGCATTTACATCGCCGCATGAATGCAGATTTGGCATATTTGAACATTGCGCCCTTTTCTCGCCTGTACTGTACAGTTTACGCATGAATCACATAGCGTAAGACGCACACAGTGGCTATGTAGCCTCGCCTTAAGAGTGGCGATAGCAGTGAGAAACACAGAAGGTCTAATTACCGGACTTTGTGCTGGTGCAGGCTACACGTGAGCTGGAAACTGCTCCTAGACCAGAGGCGCGCCTGCGCTCTCAAGCTCTAGCACCGACACGGCTTAGCAAAGTGGCAGTACAGGAAACCAGACTCATTCTGAAGAGCAGCATTACTGTGAGGGGGCAAACCTGGTCTCTGAGCTTGAGAGTAGAAAACATTCTCTAAAGAGGCTCCCACTTACCGCCAGGAGAGAAAAAAATCATGGATGAAAGAATATCGCATCTACAGGACAGAACGTTTATGGAGCACGCCGATTTCTTAGGGTGAGTGTCGCTTAACATTTTGAGGCAAACTCTGTTGATGTATTACCCATCCGATAACACAAAACTAATATTTGTTTTTGTTTGTTTGCTTTCTTTAGGATGGATTACCCGTCTCTCTACATGTGTAAATCGAAAAGAGCGATGAAACGCGAGGATAACGGAAAGGTGCACATGGTGTTACTTCTTCCATTTAGGGAAATAACATATAGTTATCTGTTTTTGCTATTATTTTGCTATCATTATATTTGCTACTAGTAGCACTGGAACACGCAGGCTAGTACTACTCGTATGATAAATCGTGTTTTAAGCGGCTGACGTTTCATTATTTGTCTGTAGGACGCGTACAAGTTGCCACACCGGTTGATAGAAAAGAAGAGGAGAGACAGAATCAACGAATGTATTGGTCAGTTAAAGGATCTCCTACCAGAACACCTGAAGCTGACAGTAAGATTCTGACCTTAAAAAAGTTTTAACAGTCAACAGTGAGCCTGTTATACGTAATAATGATTATTGTATTTCTATTTCTGGTACCTCTTATAGACGCTGGGACATTTGGAGAAAGCAGTTGTCCTGGAGTTAACCCTGAAACATTTAAATGCGCTGACAGCTGTCACTGAGCAACAACACCAGAAGATCATCGCTTTGCAAAACGGTAAGTTCAGTTGGAAGTTTAAAAATGCGCCATATTCGCTTTTCAACGATTCTTCGCCATGCACTGACATGGGTCGAATGTCATGCTATAGTAGACCAGTATTTCATTGCCCAGAGTAGAATCGTTCTCGGAATATGCGTGTTTTTCACCCCACAGCATAATCCTAATTGAATATGTCACCTATAGGGGACCGATCGTTGAAATCTTCCCTTCACGCGGATATGGATGCGTTCCACTCTGGGTTCCAAGCTTGTGCCAAAGAAGTACTGCATTACCTGGCCAAGCACGAGAACTGGACGACGCGCGAGCAGAAGTGCGCACAGCTGGTAAACCACCTCCACCGGGTCTTAGCGCAGTTCCCGCCCAGCGCGCCACCGTTCCAGCGCCATCACCAGCTCCCCGCGGGCGGGGACGCGCCGGAGCACAACGTGCAGTGCGCTGACGGCCAAGCCAAATGTGTGTCCGTCATTCAGAGGACCCAAGCGGGGGAGCATAACGAGAACGACACGGACACCGACAGCGGATACGGGGGGGAAGCCGAAAAGAACGACGGCAAAATGAAAGGTTGCGCGCAGCAGGGAGCCAAGACCGTCAAGATCAAGCAAGAGTTTGGCGACGAGCACGCTGCCAAAAAACCAAAGATGAGCTGGACTGCTAGCGGTATGGCCGGCGCGGAACCCGTTCGGCCCGAATTGGCGTTTATGAATTCTCTAATGGGAATAGCAGGCGTGGGACAGCAGACGCCGTTTTGCATGCCTTTCTATTTCATCAATCCGTCAGCGGCGGCGTCTTACGTGCCCCTTTTCGAGAAAAGTAACCTTGAAAAGTGCGTGTATCCCGCGGCGGCCGCCCTGGCTCCTTTCCCCTGGCTCTACCCGGCGCACGCGGCGGCAGCGGCGGCAGCCGCGGCAGTGCTCCCGGTCTTACCCGCAGAGCAGATCGCCGACTTGGAAAGCTGCGCTCAATCCAAGGACTCGCTTTCCTCCGACAGTGACGCGTCCAACGACGCCGAGCTCGGTTTACCGGAGGAGAGCGAGGGAAGTCCGGGGAATGATGCAGGCGAGACTGACAAGTCCCAGGAGGACACGAACAAGACATAGGCCTACTTGTCATTTTGGCAAAAGGCAGCAACTGAATTGCTGAGTTGTCCGTGTAGCCTATTCTACTACGCTATTTTTGTGTATTCAGCTAAAAGAATTTATGTATTCACGTTTTCTATCGGGCTAATTTTAAAACACAAGTTCCCAAGTTAGGAGTTCTCATGTACAGTATCTTGGCGAGACAGGGGCCAGTTGTGACGCGCCTGTGCCTTTTGCACTTAGAAAATCCATGTGAATGATTATTATCGACAATGATTGACTTTAACAAACGTCTGTGCGGTCCGTGTTGGGCATATTGTGCTAAAGCTTTTTTTAATATTCTTAGATGGAATACTTTTAAATGGCAGTGTTGGTGCCAAAACTTTGGGTAATGTAACATTGTGCACTGTCCCTATTTAAATCAGTGAACCTCTATGGATGTATTATGTTGCAACTGACCCCTGCCAAGGTTATTACCAGCTTGACTGGCTCAGAGTGTAAATAGAATGATCTGGAGGATGATAGGTTTCATTGATGCATAAAGGCACTAAATGGGTTTTCGGCTATGATAAGTGCTCACATGCCTATACCTCATTTCCCAGAATTCCCCTCAGTGGGGAAACATAATTACCATTACTTTGGAAGTTAAACCAATTGAAGTCTGTTATACTCCTGCAAAAATAAACACTGATTAATGTTCAATTCAGGGGGACCTAAGCAGCCACTTCAGCAATGAACACACTGACATTTACATGCACACTTATATTTTGCTATTATGGCAATACTATGAATGTCAATGAAAATGGAAAAATTCTGAATTCTTAATATTTATAGCCCATTTAGGGTGCATGTAAAATGGTTGTTGTTGAAAACTCTAAGAAATAGAAATTCTCGTCTTTTTGACCAGCATACTGCATTTCCCTAAAATAAAAGGATTTCTGCATACTGAGCTAGACCTGTACCTCCAGTGACCAGTATACTACAGTAGGTAGTTAGCACCTTATATAGCTCTTTGATATTGAATGTACATTTTCCCCAGCTGGAATAGCTGAAGTTTGTGTAAAAGATGGTATTGACTCTTTAAGAAGTGAAGTGCACTTTTCTCTGCCTCTCGAATCCCCCCCTCCCCAAAAACATCTTTTAAAAGTCATATTAGATTACTTTAATGTGATGTAGAATAGTCCATCACTGTATGGTATACTTTTTTATACATTATTGTGTGATGTGATATAATTTCAAAATAAAGAGAGTACCTATGGACAACCCGCTTTGGATATTTAAGTTTGATCAGACAAAACAAACTTTATGTTAATTTCATGCTGTAAAGCAGTGAATTCCATCATGCTCTTTTCTTTTTTTCACAAAAGGTAGAGCCTAAACTATATTCTTCTTACAAAAACCCTGCACCTAGTTATACACCCCTATAGCTCTGAATTTGTTTGTCATAAATTATTGGCACTATACCACTTTTCTTTTTAAAACAGTGGGCAAGAATAGAAACTGGCCCTAAAACAAAAAAGCTGTGTCCATTACCGTTTTTGGATGTATGAGACTCTTTTCACACTTTTCAGTATACTTCTTGCAAGTATGGTATTGTTTAGCTACTATGTTTGTCTGAACAAACAGGTGGTTTCCATTACATTTCCAGTTTCTTTTTCACTTCCATGTTCTCAGTTGTTCTATAAAGTGGCATGTGTGGTTGTAAACTTTTTTTGTTGTAAATATACGTGTTTAAGTCGATGTTAAGAAGTTTATGGATTCTTTTTAAAAGTTAACTGAGCAACTGTTGCACATTTTGTTTAAGCTTTACACATGCTGTGCTAAATTATTGTCGATAAGTTGTAAAATAAATATTGAAACAAAACTATGCAGTTTCTCTTTTCAATGAACACAAATTACCATTTACAATTTCAACCAATCAAACAGAAATGTTAGAATCTGTAGCATATACCTATTTTACGTAACCAAGAGGCTAAAGGCTACTTAACGTACAAAAAGGTACAGTAGATACTGTACGGTAGGCCTACATAATAAACATACATAACATCTAGCTTTAATAACTAAATATTACCCTGATGCCAAAAGTTTCTGTTCAAATATGTTTTAATCAGCTGATCAAAGCTTTTCAGACTATACAATATGGCAGGGATTTAAGAAAAAGTCATGTGAACATAGGATTATGAAGTCAAATAACATGAACTGGTCCAAAGACTCAAATGGGAACGACCCTTTGTAGTAGCCATAAGCCAAGCTGGGCCAAACTCCTTAATCTACTGTCTTTGACACATTGTACCGATTACAGTAAACCCACTTATTAAATTAAAATCAATTAAACAGCTTCCCTCTTTATAGAAAACAGTAGCTAAAACATTTTCATATACATTTTAAACAGGACTTACATAGGCCTTTGAACGTTTTATGAAACACAGGCAGGAATTGATTAAATTACTCATTAGACGCTTGAGACAATAGATATGGTAGCCAACTATTATTGAAAAGTTTAAAAGGACTTCATCAAAAAATAAAACAAGACTGCCTTTCCTTCGAGGGTGTGACTGATTCAACAGCCCCATCTAGTGGTGGAACGTATAATACCGCTACTTACCAAGTTTACAAAATAGAGTAAAGCCTTTGGCTGCAACAAATGGGTTACATTGTGCATTTTCGAAATCACATAATAACAACCAACAATTATTGTCAATTTGTTTATTGAATCATGCAACCCATATAATGTCAGCAGCCATTTACAGCCATACATCATTCAGCGCCGTTCTGTAGGTTAAGGCAGGAAAAAAACTGGTAAATACAGTTGACATCTTAATAGGATTGCACAAGACAGAGATGTAAACATTGATATCAGCTACTTCAATGTCAAATATCCAATATTTCTACAGCAAAGTAATAACTCACCAACTTTATCCAGGGTGATAAAGTGATTACACGGTAAATGAGAAAACAATTGTAATGAAGGTCAAATAACATAAGAGCACATATCTGTAACAAAATAGTAACAAAAATGTAGTGACAAAGTGGAAAATGCTATAAATAATCCTCCACATGTGCACAAAAATGATAGGGTACAATTATACTGACAGCTTATTCACACTATACCGGTGTCGTGGAGGGCAGAACGCATGCAGGTTTTCACTACAAACAATCCAACCTTTACATATGATTGGACACCACTGCACTAAACTGGATAGGATCATTGATTCAAGTTTTACTGTACTGTAGTGTAGCTTTAGATTACTTGTATACACCAACAGTTGCACCCACAAATATAAGGCACTTATTTGTATGTGAGTAGCAGCTGAACTATACTGTATTTCTTGAATTAAAAAAGGCAAAGTGTGTAATTGTGTACAGTTTTGGGCGCGAAGGTCAACACATATACACACTGCATGGGCATGCACCATGTCCAACTGTGGTTTTCAGAATTGCATTCAAACAGAACAGGAGTTCATTTCGGTTATAGTTAAAAAACTAATTATATTAAGGTATTATGTATGTATATACTAAATATGGAAAGGTTGGGGATATGGGGAGGTTTTGAAATAGCACAATGAGAGCAGATCTTACACACTGCGCAATTAAATAGGGGGTTAATTTTAGGACTTTTCCCTTGTATCAACTTAAAGTTAAACTCCTCATTTGCGTTATATCACCCCCAGAACCCCCCATTTTCACCCAAGCCCACAGTTTACTATATTTTGAAACACAATTGTTCATGAGAGGCAATGTGACTGGTAGAAGGAGGGGTAGAGAAGGGTTTTTATCTTAGGAGTGCTGGTAAAGAGGAGTGCGAGCCACAGCACTGAGGGGCACGGGCCATCAGAGTTTCAAACTAAAACAATGTTCTTGCAACTGGTTCCAACCACAAGGGAAATTCCAGACACAAATCAGAGAGTGTAACACACACACACACACACACACATGCACACACACGCATGCACATACACACGCATTTTGTGGCAATTACAGTTATACCAAACAGACCACCAGTTTACTATCATATATGTGTTGTGGCTATATAAAAGAGCTTAACATGCAACATAATCTTTGGTCACCTATGCTTAGAGATGAACAATCAAACTATTTGGCAAAATATACTGTAGTTATCTCACAAACAAACAAATAAAGAAAAATAACACTGCTTTATTAAAACGGGCAATACTGCCGAATTGAAGGCATTGCATTCTTGTAATGCCGAATGCATCGCTGGCAATAACATTTCATAATAATTCTACTAGATAAAACTCAATAGTTAGAAAACGTATTTACAATATGCCACCATTTTGGTACATATAGATAGTAACATTCATTAGTAACAAAACTATCAACCATTTGTGCATAGTTTATTAAATGTAGGGAAAGCCATTGCTAAAAATGATAGATTTTGATATGAACAAATATCATTAGGTATTTAATTATTATACATGAGTGCATCCTTCCTCAATTGATAAAATGTATTCGCCATTTAAGTAGAGATATAGAGAATAAATTCACACTCTTGCAGAGATCCCCAAAGGGAAAATTGTTTAAAAGGCAATAAATTGGACGCAAGTGATAAAACAATGTCAATATTTCAGCAGGTGAGAATAAAACCGCAGTGTGTGGATGGGGTTAAGAAGGATTATACTGACAGAAGTCCTGACCATCTCACCAAGTGCGTCCAATAGTCCAATAGATTTGCATCGCGCTTGATCCTTCACATTCAAGATTGCCTTCACTGATTTGACTTCACTGCCACAGTTTAAAAACCTAGCAACCTAGAGCTGGGTAGGTGAGAAAACGGTGCATTGGAGAGTGCTACTGAGGTATCCTGTACTGAGGAGCCCAGATACAGGAGAATTCTAGGTAGGGTGAGGTAGAGGACGAAACAGAAGGGGGAGAGACCACTGCTGTTGGTTCATACCTCAGACATATATCCCCTCAGGGTTCAGGCCAGAGCTGAGAGGGCTATGTAGGACACGCAGGTGACCAGACATCACTTGGGTGGAGACTGGACGCTTCAGGGAACCAGACAGTGGAACTAGATCTAAACAAGCCAAAAAAGTTTCAGCAATTAGAGTTTTTGGCATGTAGATTATTACCCAACTATGGCTTTGAGACGTCTGTATTATCTCTGCCATGTTTGCTCTACACCTCTAGGTGCCAGTGTAGAGCTGTGTGAGTGATTGCCTCATGTTAAATCTGAGTCTTTGTGCTTTGTTGAATGAATTAGCTCGTGTCCTGGTAGGTTATTAAGGACATGGATAATTATTTTATTTTTTTTATATAAATGGGAACAATTAGGGGGCCTACATTATAATGATGAACTGCGCACATTGGTTTGCAATCAAAAAATAATTTTGAAGGGATACAGAAAGTGTACCAGTTGAATTGCGATACATTTGAATTCATCAATTCTAAATGTTAATAATTTTAGTTTTGAGTATATAAAACAACTAAAGCTAGACTTCACTCAAAAACAAGTGTATATTACTTAACCCTCAACGCCTAGAACGCTGGAAGAAAAATGGTTGTACTCCTGCCTTTTTGAATTAAGTATTCCTTTAACTACAACATTTTACCCCCTGTGATATTTTTATTATAAATTTGTTTCAATAAAGAAATGAGTACATTGACCAGTCTAGCAGCAGTGTAGAGATACTCCACTGTCAATTTTGTCATCGAGACCCATCCTTCTAACCAAGCACAAATGCTCAAAGGGAATGGGGTGTACCTCCTGGATGTCAATTAGAGATAATGGTAAGGGAAGGGAATAGCAGAAATGTTTATTTTTCAAATATAGAACAGCTACTATAACCTAGCTTTAGTGTATATAAACAATTTAGTAACTTGGGGGAGGTCATGCCCTAAGACAAAGAGAGCATTTCTTTGCTCTACTCTTCATTGTTATTCTTAACCTTAAGCCATCTGGTAGATATGCAGTACAAACGCCTCCTAGAAGTGAATGTATTCCTGGCAATCCATTATCCTGCGCTCTTAGTTGTGTGTCAGCTCTCTTTCTGGTCAACGGGGCACATCACAGAAACTGCTGAGCGTGTGATGCAAGGACAAAATGATAGGAAAGAGAGAGAGAGAGAGAGAGAGAGAGAGAGAGAGAGAGAGAGAGAGAGAGAGAGAGAGAGAGAGAGAGAGAGAGATGGACAGAGCTAGAAATAGCTGAAGCAAAATGAATGTCCTTTATGGCAGTGGTTCATATGACAGTGAGATGATTTAAAGATGTTTATTTGTTGTTGTCCAATAAAGTTTTGTCATCTTTAATAAAATGTGCATACATGTGATCCATGTTTTCAATAGGGCTTAAAGTGGTTAACGTTTTATGCTATTATGCTACTATATACTATTAAAAAGACACAGTTCATAGCTTGGGACACCCCTTGTGAACAAAAGCATGGGTCCCCAGCTCTAATCCATTTATTTTGGGGGGTTGAGAAACACAGCTCTATAGCATTTTTATGACTATTCACCACCACACCCACACCTCCCTAAGTTACATGCAGAGATGAGTAATTTTCTCTCAGCAGGAAATCTGTACATGGTACATGAGGTAGGAAAAATCCAAAGTATAAAAGCCTTGCTGGAGCGTTAAATGGCTTGAATTGTTTAAAATAGCGGTAGGCACGTGGTCTGTTTGAATTGCAGTCAACTGTAACGTTTATCAAGTCACGGGCTATACTTATAGTCTTATATTGTCTGGGATTAGGCCTTCAGTCTATTGGTTTCCATCTACTGTATATATACTGTACAGTATATACTGACCTTTTCTGCTCAGGTATTAATCCAAGGCAGAAGTGTCTAAAAGGAACATTGAACTTTTGTGATAGATAGATAGATACTTTATTGATCCCGAAGGAAATTCAAGCGCGAACCATCGACCATAGCCTCTTTACTTCAATATGAAGATTATTTTTCCAGCTTCCATTTTTTCTCTTAAACATACTTCTAACGTGTCAATTTATAATACAAAATATACATAAATCTTAAATTAAATAATACATAAAAATGTCATTCTGACCACAGTAACTTGCGAATTCACACTACCAGTAGAGACAGCGACATTTTGAGACACAATCGAAGTCGTTTCCGGCCCGCGAACATTGGATTTTTTTTGGCCAAATGTCAGAGGGAGAACTTAATATTAAGGTAAGGAAGCTACAAAATTGTGGGTTTAACAGAAATGTAGTATTCCTTTAAGATGCAGTTTTTCTTCCGCCACTAGGCGGCTGGCTTCAAAAGGGAGTGAAGATTTTATGAGATGTATGATGTATTTTTCATTATGTCAGCCTTTGCATGTGGGGCTATATTGATCTGTAGTAAAATGAATTACCTATGCCTTCGCTGGTGTGGGTACATTCATCCTCGGTGGGCTCAGCTGGCAGCACGGTGACCTTGGTGCCAGTCTGCTGGATGAACTGCTGCAAGTTAACCTGCCTCAGCTCCTTGGTGAGAAGCTCCAGGTCGTCCTGCATCTCCTGCATAGAAATAACGTCACTGTCACAGAGCAATTTGTCATCTTTAAGTTATCATTTGTCATCATTAGCACACAATGTGTTAGCATGCAATACTGTCCTCAAGTTAACACTTCAATGCATTGTCATCTGAAGACAGTATGTATGCTGATGAATTATGTTCATTTCTGTGATTGACTTTCACTTTTATTGCATTGCTTAGCCAAAATACTCCACGACAGCGTTCCGAAAAAAGAAAACAAAATTTGTGATAATAAGGCTATAATTCTAATAAAATACTTTTCTAGTTAGAAAAAGCTAATTTTTTTAGGATTATGATGAAAAGCTATCTGGTTTCACTATCCCTTTGATTACCTTATTTTATGCATGTTACTTTTTTGGTTCATGCTTAGTTTTCTGTACGAGATGGGCATTGGGTACAGAATCAGAGACAATTACACAAGGTCAAAACAGAGCCATGCTTTATTAACAGCCTTCATTGTGATTCCCAAATGGGAGATCTTTTCCATGCTGTCCTAACCTTAACCAAAATAGAGCCTATTGTAACCTTAACAACTTAACCTCTAAATCTTGCCTCTATCCCTAAGGTATAGTCCGTTGTGTCAGACAGGCTAAATGATTAAATTACAAATGGTAACATAGCTCTACTCTACCAATTGCTCCGGTGTAATCCTGTTATTCTACAAAATGTCTCCTGGTTAGATGTTTTCAGCTACAGCAGGTGATAGCGGCCGTCTTACCTGAAGTCTCTTGCTGCTTTGCCCCAGTGACCTGTCCACAGCCCTGCAACTGCTTTCTAGCTGAATAGCCTGCCTCTCCTGGGCCTTTAGTTCTGCTTTGGCCCTGAGGATTTGGGCCCGGGCTTCGGCCTCACTGACCCACTGGGTCTCCTGTCTCTCTCTCTGCAGTCTTTCCTCTTCCAGGTTTCCCTCTACACCCTACAGGGGAAATTAAACAGGTAGACAGAATAAAATATGGAAACCACAACAATAAAATGTGCACACCTCATCATATAGACTGCTAATGAAGCTTGTGGGGTTAAGCATACAGTACTGCATGCTCATGCATTGTTTGTAGTGTTCCTATATTTCATCAAAACTACTATTGGTTCTTGCAGCCTTAGCATCAGTGATAAACCAGTTCCTAAATTTGCATATCAATAAACACAATGACAATGAAAAGACAATCCCATATTGTTATAAAACACAATGTTCCATCTTATTTAAAAACTGTGAGAAATGGCATAAAGCCTTTAATATAAATAAATATTTCATTGCATGTATGCCTGATTGAGATAATACAACATGTTGAATGCCCATTCACAACATTGCAACATTACATCCACATCACACAGCAGCGATTAGTCCACCAGAGAGGTCAGGAAGAACGAAGCATGTAAGGGCTACCATTGGTGCATGGTGTTCATACACTGCTTCGTTGGGTTCTGTGTTTAGACCCTAACTCTTCTCCTAATCTGGGGCAGGATGGTCTAGTGGTCTAGACTCCCAGCCAGAAGGTCGTGGGTTCGAGCCCCAGAGTTGGCCTTCCTGTAAGCATCCTTGAGCAAGATGCCTAACCCCTATCTGCTCCATGTAATTGTTGACAAATGTACCACGTAAATTGCTTTGGATAAAAGAGTCTGCTAAATGCTGTAAATGTAATCTCTTAACTCTATAATCTCACCACACAGATTCCAACTCGGATCTCTGAATGTCTCGCTGATATCAGTGCTTGGATGTCTTCAAACTCAACCTCGAGAACACCGAGCTACTAAAGCCCCTGTGTCTTCCTCTCCAACTGTGAAGAATCTGGGAGTAATCCTGGACAAGCGAATGTCCTGCCAGCCAACTTCTCCACAACGACCCGTGTCTGCAGATTCTCCCTCTACAACATCTGAACAATAAGGCTGTTCCTCACAAGAGAAGCGGCGCAACTTCTGGTCTAAGATGTATCCTTCTCTTTACTGCTCTATGTTAGAAAATGAAGTACTTTGCTGGTATTTAGGCTGTCAGCAATTCTTTTGAGGATTGAATGATATATTAATAGGTAATGTATGTTGTAAAATGTATAGCCAACTTAGCCCTGTTGACATGCTGCTGTCATTATTCAGAATTCAGAATGTTGTTTGCTTACGATAACTGGTGTATGACCTATTCAGCTATTGACATGTACTAATTGTTAGTCGTCTTGGAGAATAGCTTTTCTAAATGCTGTAAATGTAAACACACCTGTACGAGTGCCATCTTCTCTTCCATCTCCAGCTCGCAGACCTGCAGGCGTCCACGCAGCTCCTGCAACCTCTCCTCCAGCTGCCGCTCGCTCTCCAGCTCAATCTGCAACTCGCTCGCCCAAAACTCCTCCTCCTCCATTTCCACCTTGTTCTTCCTCAAGCGTCTCTCCAGCCTCAGGATCTCCTCCATCAGCTCTCCTCCACCACCACCACCTGGGTCACCTCGAGCCCCCCGCCCCTCGCCCCAGATCCTCAGTTCGGCCTCGCAGGCCTCCAGCCTCTTCTCCATTATGCCGAGAGTGTCTCTCTGGAGGCCCACCAGTCGCACCAATTCCTCCATGCGACAGGCCCACAGGCTGGGGGACACGCTCCCGGGGTGCGGTCCCATGCGGTGATGGTTCCCACTGTTTCCCAGGAGCAGTCGTCGTTTGGCCTCGGCTTCACTGGCCCTCCCTCCGCTGAGAATGTCCCTGAGGCCTCGCGGACCGCCGGTGAAGGTGAGGGACTTGCGTCGCGGCTCACGCCGCCGCAGGGAACGATCGTTGGGGTGTCGGAGCTTGGCGAGCGGCGGGAGGCTCTGCCGGTGCAGCCCGCGTTCAGGGCCCCTGAGAAGAGGCCCTTCCGAGGGGGGGCGCTCGGTGAGGGAGGGGCCCGTGCGATGCAAGATGAGCTGAACATCTCCAGCGTACTGGCCCCAAGTGTTGAGAGAGGCCACAGGGCTTTCATGGGGGGCTAGGTGGCGTTCTGTGTCCCGCCATTTTTCTACCAAAGTGTATCGGCCAGTGCGACCTGAAATAAAAATAAATAAAGAATCATCATAGTAAACTATATAGACATTGCATCAGACTCTTAAACAGACCTTCTTTAATAGTGATAGTACCCTAGAATAATCTCTCTAGCTTGTTTGGAAGGAGCATTCCGATATGGCATAATTCCTATAACACGATTAAGGAGTGTAAGTTGACACACTAGATTGTTGTGACTTTTTTTGTTAAACTTATCAATACAGCAGCCACAGAGGGTAATTCCAGAACAGCTCCTATGTTTGTCTGTGAATAGATTACACATGGCCCAACATGTTTCTTATGGACAAGAACTGTAGACTATGCTTGATTTTCTAATATGTGGCCATACTAGACCTAGTGAGTTTATAGTGACCAAACTCTTTGAATTGTGGTTGGATGGGTTTTCTTGTTTATACTTTTAATTTATAAGAAAGCTACAATAAAAGAGATGAATAGTGCAGGTTTAATCCTAAATGTAATCTTGCAAGCATATCAACATTTAACAGAGAAGCTATCTTGGGCTTGTGAAATGCTTAGGATTCTTTGTAGCAATTTGCTACTGATGTCTGATCGTCAAACATTGTGTGCATTTTTCCTATATATAGAGGCACAAGCTCAGTGGTGCAGATTTCAGAGCTTGGCGATCAAAGCAGGGGATGAGTCAGACTTTCCCTCCTTCTGTCCTACATTGTAGGAAGTGATGTCAATACAGTGAATGTACTTCACTGCACCATTTATTGAAGGGGGCTTGTGGGAAAGGGGGAGGGGGGGCTTAAGCCCCCAAGAAGGAACTAAAAACCGCCTGTGACTATTACTCTCTGTACATAGTAGCTACTGTATCATCACTTTTACCTAAAAAAAAAAGAAGCCTTGATTTTCTGATAAAGTCATCCATAACTGCAGATGTTAACTGCTGTTAACTGGGCTAAGAAAGATTTAGAATGTGGAAGAAGCTAAACTTCAATTTTAATTTACATACTACTGTTATGATTTTCTGAAATCAGTCGCATCACTAGTTCTAGGGCTAAATTTTAAAAAAATTTAGTGGATGAAAACTCCTGTGACGGTATACAGTACCGCACCACCTGAATTAAGTAGCTAGCTATAATATAATTCACTGTACCCATAACTAAAAGACGGTTTCATGACTACAGTATGTTTACTGACCAACACAACAGATTTTGATAAATAGAACACGCATCTCTGACAAACAGGAAATAAATAAATGTATTGCAAGGTTATTTTCCGTGTTTATGATTAAAAAAGAAAATAGCTGGCGAACATGCATTTAGATGAAATAAGAGAAAATAAACATGCAATAAATCATTGCTGTTGCTCTCACCCACACATATGTGTGTGTACAGAACACATACAGTACATCTAAAATTTGTAACATGGGTTGAATTATTCTATTCCAACAATATAAAACAATTGGTCTGGCACTCATATTGTAACTTATGCCTGCCAGCATGCAAAAGTTCTGTGAACAGCTTTTATCTTGTCAGGTCTAGCTGTTGCTTTCCTGTAGAAGATGACCTACCTATTGCCTGGGCCAGAGCTATGACCACTTCCTGGCAGGTGGTGGCCTCTGTGACCCCACAGACAACTCTTTGGACGCCATCCACCCAGACCTTCAGCTCCATTTTGGGGTCAGGCGCGAGAGGGCCAGTGATAGTGTGCTGCTTTAGTCATTCCTGAAGACTCCCAACAGCCACAGTCCCTCCAGATAGTCCGCTGTAGAGGAAAAAATTTAAAGTTAGCAAGGGTATATGCTCAAAATCAAGGTCAGAGATAATGTGGTTGGTTGTCTTGAAGGCTGACAAGGCTTTCAAAAATGTAAAACGTTAAGACACTGTTTATCGTAATAGTGCCTAATATCAATAACAGCCAGCAAAAGTATATCATCCAAAGGTACTAAAAAAAGAAACCTACAAAAAGGAAACTAAAATGTTGTATTTCTACCAGCTAGGTAAGGGAAAAGGGTATCTTAGTACGCAATGGGCGCTGGTCCAGCCAGGCATATAGCTGGGATCAGCTGGAACACTTTTTGAGGAGAGGTAGGGGCAGGAAGAGGCAGACATTCCCGATACAACTTCCTGCTTTTGTTTTGTAATGGGGAGTCACATGCACAGCCGTTAGTAAGAAATTAAGTCAGTAAAGCAGAGATGGCAGGAAAGGTTTGAACAAGGGGGAAGTGGGCTAGGGCTTGTTTTTGATGTCCCAGTTGTTTCCCTGTGGTAGATGCGGTGATTTTTTTTTAAACCCGAGGACGAGTCAATACATTTTAAAATCCTTCAAACTGGCAATTGAAGAATGCATTATTCCCATACGAAGATTCAACAGTCTGCAGCTCTAATGTGGTTTTATAGCAAAAGTAGGAACTTTGTAAATTTCATTTACAAAGAATGTACTGTGCTCAACTGTGCTTAACAAATACAAAAAATGTCCGTATGAACTATGATGGCTATTGCCAGTTCGAGGACAATCATAATTTGTTGCAGCATGCATTCAGTAGCATACCTATGAGCGTTTTCATACGCATGCGCTAAATGTGAACTGTATAGAGCACATAGCATGCGCACGGTGTACAGACTAGTGTCATTGTAGACATCCATTGAATATCGACTAGATATGCACAGCAAGGGGAACATATCCGTCAACCACAAATGATTAGGAGAGTAAATGTAACCAACTAAAGGATCTGACCTTCACAGTGCATGATCGAAGTGAACCTCCCTCTCTATAGCACAGCCCCCTCCCTTCAGGTCTGCTATTCCCTGTTCACATTCTCAATGTCACCCACCATAACCATAACATGTCCTAGGCTCTCTATAGTTTTTCTACATAGAAGAATTAAAAAAAAAATTTTTAAAAAGGGGGGCAGTATGTTAACATGTATCTTAATGTTATCTCGTAAGTATTTTATGTTGTGTTTGAATGCAAATATAATGCACACTATTGGACAAAGCGCAAATATGCACAAGCCCCGTGGAGTATCCATTTGTTACAGGCACCCATATTTTCTCAGTTCTGCCCCCTCTGGCCAATAAATACACACTACCAATTTAAAACCCCTTAAAATGCATTTGAGTGTTTTTCATAATGTTAGAAATGCAGGCATAAGTTGCATAGCTTATCGTACATCAACAATGCTCCCTTACTAATAAACACATGCAAGTCTAGCATGCACGGGTATGAATGTGCCAGCTTTGTCTACGCCGTCTCTCTATTCTTGCCGAGTTTATAGCTGGTTGGAAGGGTTTTTGTCCTTCATCCTGATTGCCCTTAAATGGCAGTAAGGGGCTGAGGGATGGAGGGGGACAGGCGAGGAGTCACACAAAGCAGAGTCGTCAAGATTTCTCCGCAGTGACCCGAAACACTGTCACCATTTTGTTAAAGCTTTTTTCCTTCCAGTGGGTTGTGAGAAAGAACAGCTGCCTGGTACTAAATGGGCCCTGATGCAAAGCAGACACAGCAGTTTAGCCCGGAGGAAGGTTGTCCTACATTGTGGGGAAATGGGTGAGGGGGAGTTTGATATAATTGATACTACACAGGTTAAGTAGCGCAGCATATTATAGTTTGACACAAAGCCACACTGGGCTGGTGTAAGGCGAAGAATGGTTTTATTGAAAAATAACATGCAATACGCAAGACAAAACAGCATCCTTTTTGAGGCATATTGCTCGCAGAACCCCCCCACAAAAGATTCACTGAGGTGTGCTTACAACATTTGTTTTCATCATTTTAAAACGGCCAATACAGTAAAACTTGAGCAGCATCTCACGATTGGGAGCGATGTGGGCCTGTGCCAGCACGGTGCTGCAGGGCAGAGAGCCATCTCTTGCCCTGCATAATCTATTCCCCTGCCATGCCAGTGCCAGCCTGGGAAGATGCCCATTCCCTGATTTTGTTCAGTCAGTCCTAATGCCAGGAAGGCATTCCACGAGATAGACCAAGAGCTAGGTTTCAGTATTCTAGAGCTATGTTTCAGAGTATTCTATTACTGCATAGAGACAGTAAAACCCCAGGCTGACTGATTTTTGGACCTAAACACTGTTTGAAGTGATCCATTCAGGAGGCCTACACTGTCGGTCCGGTTTCCTCAGCCAAAGCAGCAGACAAAGGCTAGAAGCTTGGTGGGTTGGCAGTCACGATGTTCTAACAGGCTGGTGTAAACAACCTACCATATGCTACTCTGTGCGCATGCACCTACACATACATGACCAACGCACCCAGGCATGCACAAGCGCATGGCTACATGAATATACAAACAAAATTACATGTACACAACTAGCAGGTAAGGCTGTGGGTTGTTTTGCAAAACCTTGTTGTTTCTATGATGGCTTTGCACACAGTATAAAAGAAAAATCCATGGTCTATCAAAGCTGCAACTTTTTAGAAGAATTTAGAATTATATGGCATACGGTAGTATTCCAACATATAAATTGAGCATGTTGCCATTGCTAATTTCCACTGGCCATCTCCATTTGTCTATTTCTCCGGTGGCGAGTATTAATTTTTAACTACAAAAATCAATAGCTTTTAAAGTCATCGCTTCCAGGTGCTCTGCTTTAAATCTTGTTTCTATCATTTCTCTAGAGGTAGAGCATCTCCGAGCAAGGTAAAAGTGTTTGTATTGTACTGAAATAACAACTCTAGAATTAATCGGAATGGGATAATTTTGGCAACGTCTACAGTAAGTATGTGGTTTGCTTTGAAACAGACTGCTGACAGCATGGGTCATGTAATTTTTACGAGAATGTCATACACACTAGACAACAGATCATAAAAGCTCAGAACTGCAATTTTATGAATGGGGACTAGGCTGAATTACTATTGTATGGCAGATTTAAAAACTTAAAGAGAAAGGCAATAAGAACCAATAATCGATAGGGAGAACATTACAGCTTACTAGTAACAACTACCTCCATAAAAATGCTTACAACTTGAAAAACCATTATTCACAGAAAGAAATAAAGAAATTTTTCCAACGGCCACTGTAAGTTTAGAGGCACTAGTAGAACACAACAATACTGCATTTACTGTAAATATAAGGATACATGGAAAATATAATTTCATGCACAACTTTCAAAGTTTATTTCATATGATGATGATGGGGGTACTGTTCTGGTTCCCTAAAACTCTCCTTGTCTCTTTTTAACCACACTTTAATTGAAACGGCACTTCCTGTAGAGTAACATGTAATTACTAGCAATTTATACTCTGCTGTAATTGGTAACAGATCTCTTGTGAAACAGATCCCTGTGAGGAGGAACTTGGGTTTATTGTGGTGGTGCTGGTAATGACTATTGGAGAGAAGTACTGCTCTCTTGTACACAACAGGCCTTCGGTAATCTTTGTTACAGATTTACCTCAGTATAACTAAGGTGGTATGTGGGATCCCTGGGGTTAAGCATCAGGAAGTTAAGGTAGGAGCCAGATAGGAGAGTTGCCTGTCCTCCTGTCAAGTGTGAATGTTGGGCCTTGATCATGTAGTGTACAAACTGATTTATGCATTCCCAGCTACAGAGAAGGCATTGGCCCAAGACCTGGAGATAAGAAAGCTATGGGTCCAACCACACCATGAAGTTTACCCAATAACGGCAAGAAGAAGAGGTGGTGATAATGATAGACTCCACCTCAGCTATTAAAAAAAATTAAATAAAAAAAAAAACACATCGCACATCGATGAACACTAAAATTGTGTGTGTGGCGATAACTAATTAAAATTTGTACCACTCTAAATAAAACAAATCTAACCTTTGTTCTCTCAAAATTACATCATATTTGCATATTCATTGCACTTCATTTCAACAGGCTTTACACAATCACAATAACCTATGCCTAATTAAAGTTGATATTTTACAATTTTCCCGATTCAGGTTAGTGAAATAAACAACATCTTAGGCACATACAATATATAACAATTTTGTAGCATTAGAAAACACAATCTGCTTCAGCTTGCCACACATCCTGGCATTTGAAACACCTGGGAGGCCCCTCAAAACACAAGCAGTATAGAGCCTGGCCCAGGGCAGCCAAGCACTGGCTACCAGAGTTTAGGCTACCACTACTACCAACCTAAATATGTAGGAGCATAGGATTAAATCCATGTCCAATCACGCCAGAGGCAGCAGCCCTCAGCTCCTTAGAACTCTCCCCAATGGACCTTGGAGAAAATCTCCCTCTTGACTGACTGATGTTACACTATTAGTCTCTGGAGCCGCCTCCTATTGGGAGGTCTGCACTGGCAGGACTGCGAACATCTGGACGGCATGTTTAGCCAGCAATAATACCGCCTTTGTTCCCTTGCCATATTCCCTATGCGCAAACAAGTTTTGAAGAGCTAGCTGGCCAGAGGCAGACCAGTACCACTGAAAAGGGCAACAGATGCCCATGGCCAAAGTTATATGTCAGGAGTTAGGCAACATCTGGGGCTCACTCGCAGTTCTATTAAACATAGAGCTGATAATTCATGCTAGAAATTGACAAATGTTCAATGGAGGTGGAATAGCAATAGCAGTTATTTTCCTAGAAGTTTATGTATGGTGGTGTATGGTGCTACCTAACTAATATCAAATGGGTCAATTAATTACATGCAACAAACGCTGGTCCATTACATAATTAGTTTAGTTTAAAAAAAAAAAAAAAAAAGAGTCCTGTTGTAACATTATAGAATATAGGATTCTGACAATCTGAGCTCTTTAATACAGTGTTCAAATAAGAACCGGGTTGTATACATTCCACAGGTTGATTGTAGGCTAAAGTAGGCCTATAAATCTAAATCAAAAGGTCTGCAGTGTTGTAGCCTACATGTGAAAAAGATGTCATTCATATGATATCAAAGATTACATTCCGTTCATTATATTAATCTCATAACCGAATATCGGTAGGCTATGCTAATTTTTTTCAGGATTTAAAAAGGGAGCAACAGTGACTTTAAGGAAAATATTTAGAACAGTTTGGAAGTAAGTGCGAAATGTTTCTATATCTTCAGATCCTGATAAGACAGGTAAACCCCCTCAATCACACAATACATAAATATGAGTTATGTTGGTCTCGTACATCAATAAGGCATACTGTGTCATTCTCAACAGCAATAAGACACCAATTTTGAATTTAAATACGGTCTACATTTTAATGTTGCAGGGGGGAAATCTGGCCTAAAGACATGGCAATAATAGCCTGTTATTGTCGATTCAGGGGGGGCAAATTATTCTGTTATAGAAGCGTGCAAAAATGTTTCTGTCATCTCAGTGCTTAAACAATAAAGTCATGGTTACTGCGATATAATATACAGTAGTTTATCATTAGCATACCTTTACGTTGGCGTTGCCAAGTCCGCTTTACTGTTCTCAAACCAGAGCGAAGTTAAGGAGAAACGGGCAAAACGATGTATTCCCCCCAAAAATGTTCTTCATCCCCATCTCCTGCAGCCTAAACCACTTTACCCAATTGCGACAAAGTAGCCTACCGATCAACAGCAAAGTGGAAAGACAACAGTAGAGGGGGAAAAAATCACCGTTCGTTCCGTTGTCCGAAAGTTTTTTCGCTGCTCCGTGTGTGCGCTTGTCTTTGTGGTCTGACCAATAAGCTGCGGAAAATCGCCCTCTCCCCGTTTCATTAGTCCGCTAGTATATGCATTGCAACGGAACTGTGCCACCGCAAGGCATTGTGGACTGTTTTAAAGCTGCAATACACTTTGCTGAGGCAACTGCTGGGTGGAGGGGAACGCACGCTTTGAAAACAAAACAGTGCATTTAAACGATTTTATCTGCTTTACAACTGCCCTGGGGTTATGATGCATCTAGTTTATCAAAAAATAATATTGCATTTTATTGGGTACATTTGTTTCGATTTCTAAATTTCTAATTAGGCTAGATTCTTACTCCAAAAGTATGCGTTTTTATAGGCTAATTCGCTGACGCTGCGACTGATCTCCATTTGTATTTTCTAAAATACCAATAGCCCTAGAGCAATAGTCTTGTTTTGTTTTTGTTTAGTATTCTTACTTTATTTTGTCGTAAGATGCCTAGTTTGTGAAGCATATTGTTTCCTGCGTTAAAAAGTGTATATAACGTTTAATGGTGGAGACATCTCCACAATGCCTTCTTATGCATAAAATATAGGCGACGAGTTGTGACTATGAATAAACCTAATTTCGTCAACATTCACAAATAATTAGGAATCAATTTGTAAGACAATGGGACAATGAGAACTGATACGAAAATTATTTAATATATATGAATTGTAAAGAATGTTTTTACAAGACGTGAATTTGGAAATAGCCAAAGAACCATATAAGAAATAGATACTTTCTGCCCCCTTGTGGTTACTGAGTAGCCAACATGGTGCTGACAACCGTATTGATTGTGAATAAACTGACTTGTTACCTCTTATTATAAATCCATGCTAGTTACAATAATTATTGTGTTAACCAATGAGATTTCTAGATGTTTGCCACACATGACACATTGGCTACGTATTAAAGTGGAGTAAGAATTTTTTTGTTATTAGGAATGTGTCTTGCACCTGGATCACCGTTATGGATCACTGTTTTCACAACTACTTCATGTAATTTCATTGTTATTTTATTAAGACGATATTAATTCAAAGAGCATAGGCTATGTATATAATGTATATAAATAATAAACTACAATGAGCACCAACAGTGTCATCCATAAATTCCATTTGGAATTATGCATTTTCCTCAGAATTTTTTATCTCACAATATCATTTTGATTATTATTTTGCGTTCGTTTTTTGAAAGAATGGCTTGATGTGTAATTGCGTAGCTACTGTACAACACAACCGTGCAATAATAATAAATACCTAAACAATTTTCGTTTTCGTCTAAATTATTTTTAATAAATGCGTAACTGGTAAATAAGTGTAGGACTACACCCCCAAAGTATGCGTAGGCCTACACCTATTTACCAGTTATTTAGTTAAATTCTGGAATCTAGATTTGAATTTTATTTACGTGTGCTTATTTGAATGCTGCCAGTCTCTTATCCAAAATCGCACTAGTGAAAGTCTCGAAAAAAGATTTACGAGGGATTGCCAAATCATTTCCTTGCTTGGGAATGACGTACATCCAGCACATTCCAGTTATATTTAGAGCCTATATATAGTGGAGTCGCCCCCTATGCTTTGTTGATTCTTCAGCAGACAGTGGAGTAAGTTGTTACAAAAATTATGTCTGAAATCAACATGTGACCTACATAGTATCAAAATAATTAAGTATTTTGGCCAATGTGTTAATTGTTTTGATAAAATTTGATCTTTGGTTGGGTTTAAACATGGTTTATTTTTAGGCCTATACCTCACAAAATAGAGAATAATTGAAGCTCAACCAAAACCAAAATTTTAATTTATTAGAATGATTTTCATACATATGGATATATACACATGGAAAAGAATAGATTCGCTATCATTACATTTAGCCAACATTACAGTCGCTAAAACTGGTTGAAATCCCCAGCTATGATTTCTGGGTAAAGTAAACTGTACTACGCTGCACCCGGTATCCGCCCATATTCGCGTAAAGGCCAACCCGAACAGCTAGGCCGAACGCTGGATCAAATGGAAAATTCAATCGATTAATTTCCCCACTTTTGAACGCTTGTATTTGCTTTTGAATCTGTTTACAGCAACGTACATGCGGGCGTTTCTGTGTGAAATAGGAAATGCAGAGATCGTGTGAAAAAGAAGGATTATCAGCTTGACTTCTTCGGTCGCTACTTCTGACGCGGAACTACACACGCTAAAGGTAAAACAAATAGAGTCGATTGATACATTAGTTTCTACTTGTAGACTGCAGTGCAGTATTGAATCCCACAATTCTTTAGTCTAAGATAAATTTTTCATACATAAAACGATGGCTTTATTTGCGAATCCATCTATAGTGGAAGCATCGCTGAGTGCAAACTACGCCCAATTGTTAACCTAATGTCTGGCCCTGCAATGCAGATATTTGCGGTAACCTATATACACTTGCCTCCTACTACTTTTAGGAAACTGGTCTTCATGTCAGACCTGAAGGCCAGACAATTCTATAATATTATTTCTTAGGAAAAGGATCAGTAGCTTTGCTTATGACGGACACTTGGCTACTGTGGAGCTGCTCCCAGCCTAGGCTAAGTAAGCGTAATGCCCGTAACCCTCGCTTGCACTAAGCGTGTTCTTTTTAAACCCAACCTGGCAACCCATTGGACCATGAACAGTGGATTTGAGTTAACGTTCTACTAGCAGTAGCGTTAACAACGAAACGTTTGATAAGCCATCAAAAATTAACTGTATAATTAGTTGTGACATTAGTATTTGTTTACAGAGTCGTTATTTAGAAAACATTTAAATATCCTCAATGCAAGCATTTAGCCTCTTAATTTTAATTGATATTTAGATAGGCCCGTTTTGACTGCACTTGGCAAACTCACTTTGCAGGTGGAACTGCCATTAAAATAAGGTTTCTATATTCTACACGACTCGCACAACTGAGAATATTTGCAGCCACTCAGCTGCACAAAAAGAGCCTCCATGGTGTTGCAATTTTACATGCAATATTTGATACTTAATATAATGACACAGATTAATGCCTGGGGCTTTTTCCCATTGAGTAATTCAGAGCATGCTATTCAATACCTGTGCCAGAGACCTTTTGATGGTGAATAGAAACATCAAACCTGTGCTTTTTGTTGGGTATTCATAGCTGTATATTCCCAGGCTATATAGACTATAATTTCTTAGGCACAATTATAGTAAAATCATGACTATAATTTTGCCTTTTACACAGCCTTTACACAATAACTTTTTAAACCTCTAAAGTAACTGTAAATATTATGGATACTACACATAACACAGGGTGTTATGCAATACAAAATTAAATTGTGCAGGCTTTGATGCCATTTTCCTGATTGTAGACAGTTTTCCTAGCACATGCCCTTGTCTTTTGTGATTGTGTGGATATATATTGTGTGAAGATATATTTACATACACACACACACACACACACACAGCCTTGAAAACAAGTCAGAGACCACTGCATTTTTTTTTTTTTAATATCGTGTTAAATGGCATATTTTCTGTCTGTCAGGTGAATCATGACAGAATACAAGCTGGTCGTGGTGGGGGCTGGTGGCGTTGGCAAGAGCGCGCTCACGATCCAGCTCATCCAGAACCACTTTGTGGATGAATACGACCCCACCATTGAGGTAAAACACCAACTGTGTGTGCAGTGTCCATTAGAACCTGTCTTCATGTGATAAGACCAGCAAGCTCGGCAAGCTCAATCCTCTCGTCTTATTGCCAAGATTTGTAGTGCAACAGGTGAAAGTTACGGACCACGTGGAAATCAGCCACACCTTCAAGTAGTTCTACAGCATCTTGTATAGCTCTTAATGTGATAACTTCTCACAACTTCACCTCTTCTTTGATAACCCAACTTTCCCCTCTGTTCCAGCCGAACAGAACTCTTTATTGGGAGTTGAGATCTCCAGTGCAGAGATTCTAGAAGCCATCAAATCCTTAAAATGCAACAAAGCCCCTGGACCGGATGGTTATATAGAATTTTATAAACAAATTGCCATCTGGTTGTCTTCCACCAACCTTACAAGCTGCAATAACACACCTACCAAAAGTGGGTAATTACCCACTCCAGTGAGCCTCCTATAGTGATCCTAGATCAATTCGGGAAACTCTCAGGCTATACAATTAATAAAAAAAGTTAAATGTTTCCTTTTAATCAGACAGCCACTCTAATCCCCGCATCTCGTTTTATATTTAGAATTATCAGGAAAGGCTTTAAATATCTAAATGTCACACCTTCTTTTTCGTCCCTCTTAGTTAAGAACTTTGGCATTTTATTTGGAAAATGTTTAAGATATGGCTAGATGGATTAACCTCCCATTGTCCATAGTTGGCCGAATTAACCTCATTAAAATGATTGTATTACCAACATGTCTTTACTTTTTTCAAAACATTCCCACCCTGATCAAAAAGACATTCTTTAATTCAGAGAGGAGGATAACGTTGTTTATTTGGAATGTAAAAAATATCGAATTAAAGAGTGCTCTTCAAAAACCTAAAAAGCTTGCAGACCTGGCCTGGTTATTTATTATTATTGGGCATGTAATATTAAGATCTTACACCGGATCGTTGGAGACCTACCTGGTGAATATATGAGGCCTGGGTGCAAATGGAGTGTGCCTGTAGTCAATTTAACCTAAGTTCTTTTGATATGTGCCCTGTCACCCTCACCTCAAAGCCAATTGTGTTCTAACCCAGTGGTCTATCACATTTAGAAGACATTTTAACTTTCCACCCTCTCTATCTGATTCTACCTGTGGGGTTTGGTCCTCCAAAGGGCATTGAATCTATTTCTAATCTATATGTTAATGGAATGTTTAGATCGTTGCACAACTTTCTCAGTTATTCGATTTTAACAAAGTCTCACTACTTTAGATATCTCCAAATTAGACATTTTACCCAGAGAAGTATGGCTTCCTTTCCAGACCTTCAAACAAACAACGCGGTTGATCATATTCTATCCTTATCCCTACAGTATATCGCAAAAATCTAATTTCTATTCTTTATAACAATATGTCGTCCCTCATTCACTGCAAGATGTTAGGAGACATTGGGAGGATGACCTTGGAGAAGAAATGACAAATGATGAATGGAATGGGAGGCAGTACTTGACTTAATACACACTTCCTACCCTTGTGCTAGGCACAGCTTAATACAACTTGTAATTGTAATACAAATTAAAATTGTTTTGAGGGCACACTTAACCAAGGCAAGGCTGGCAAAAGCTTTCCCTACTGTAGACCCTTCATGCCCTCACTGTAAAGGTCAACCAGCAAACTTCATACACTTGTTCTGGTCCCGCCCCAAACGTAGCACATTTTGGTTCACATTTTTTATTGCCTATACTAATATCTTTCAAAAAGACATAATTCCCAACCCCATATGTGCACTATGTGTATTTACTCCTGAAACTCGTTCCCTTAAAGCCCAAGCTTATGTAATCATAGCATTTACCTCCTTTTATTGACAGACACCTCATTCTTCTTTTCTGGAAGGAACAAACACCTAACTTTACAAGATGGATTAGAGACACTATGCGGTTTCTTAAACTAGAGAAAAACCAATTTACCCTTTTTAAAGGCTCTAAACTATAGGAAGACTTGGACCCCTTTTTTTAGAGTAGTATGAGTATTACAAATCCCACTAAATATAGAAGACTGGAATATTTTTCTTGCCTTTTTTACGTTTTTGAAGCCTTTTTATCCTTGAACATTGCTATATTAGTTGTACTCCTGCAACCCTTGAATGGACAAAACGCCTCAATGGACAATCAATCCGTGTAAAAATCTGGTACTTTGGGGACAATCCGGGGGTGGCTGTGAGGGAAGGGTGGTAGGATAAGTGAGGTTTATTTTTCAAAATTTTAATAATGAAGCTATGCTATGGTTGTAAGTACTCTTATTCCCATGCTGAAAACAAATGAATATTGGGTATAATCAATAAAAAAAGTGTATGTAGAAACTGTCTGCATGCCTCCCAATGTATTTTATTACACATAGAAAAAGGAGAAACTCTTCTGGTAGAGAGATAACAGGTTTTTCTGGTTCTATTAGTGGAAGGCAGAAAACTGGTTTTGGATCATGTTGAGCACGTCTTTAGCAGCCGCCCTGAGCTCAGTGAACAGCAATTACTATTAAGGCATTTAACGGAATTATTTTAAAGTTATAGCCTATAGGCATGTGCATAAAAATCGATACAGCAGTATATTGCAACATTTATATTCGCGATATACTACATTGATGTTCCAGCTCAAAAATGTAAACGTATTTTTTGGTCTTCTTCGCCCAAATTAATCGTACGTAAATAAGGTATAACGTTTTTAGGTCCAAAATGGTAGATTACATGGTAGATTACATACTTAGCATCGCCTTTTTTCTGCCCTCATTCACTAGCTTCCTCCTCCCCTCTTGATTTTCATTGTGCTCTTATTTGCTATCGATGCAACTTTCTCTATCGCCAACAACCCAATGTTTCAACAAGGTAAATCAGCAGTAACACCCACAAAAGACACTCTCAGACATCCGCAAACATCAACAGACAACCTCCGTGGGGGACGCTAATATCTACTAAGACTTTTCGCACTCTCTGCTTTGTCGGCAGGCATCTTCAAGGTGGATGCGAGGCTTAAATGGACTATTGCATCCAAAATGTTTGCTTGTGGAATTATATTGAGGTAAGGATACTTAAAACTTGTAGTTGATCATTCTGTGTCATTGCCCTCTCTTGTAGGATTCGTACAGAAAGCAGGTGGTAATTGACGGCGAGACATGTTTGTTGGACATCCTGGACACAGCAGGTCAGGAGGAGTACAGTGCAATGCGAGACCAGTATATGAGGACAGGAGAGGGCTTCCTCTGTGTCTTCGCCATCAACAACACCAAGTCCTTCGAGGACATTCACCACTATAGGTGAGCTACAGTGGGCCCTGTAGATTCCTGAGGACTTTCTTCCCACTGAGTAGACCTCATAACTCAAACCTGGGGTCTCAATCTCCCGGTCTTGAGGCCAGATGTGGCCTCTTATCAATGTTTGTCTTAAAGAGTTTTATTTTTTATTTTTTTTATTTTATTAAATTTTGTTCTTATCTTGTTTTTGTATTCCCGAACATCAATGTGTCCAGAGAACAAATCAAGCGAGTGAAAGACTCTGAGGACGTTCCCATGGTGTTGGTGGGGAACAAGTGTGACCTTCCGTCCCGGACAGTGGACACTAAGCAGGCTCAGGACTTAGCACGGAGCTATGGCATCCCCTTCATAGAGACCTCAGCCAAAACAAGACAGGTGAGAGTCCAGTCAGATACACACACTCTTAATACTGAATTTTGAACTTTATTCAGTCACCAAAGCTATATTAATATTCCAGTGCAATTCCAATAATGATTTTAAATGCAGAGAAGTTGGCATGTGGCCATCAGAATATTGGCTGATTGCACAGGGCAGCCCTTTAATCATTTTCACTTGAGAATCAATTTCAATTACTGCAGAGATTGGCTCATAGCGCACATGGTGTCCTTAATAATCTAAGCACTGGAATTCCATGAACTATTGAGTCTCTACTGTAGTGGTGCATTTGATTCGCAATACTTCTGTGGGTTCCTTTTTGTTTTTTCGAAATGTATTTGAGGATATTGTGTGCATTTTCTACAGTTGATTTATTTTTAATTAGTGATAACGGTATTAGTGCATGCTATTTTGTTATAAACCTAGATAGGCAAATGATTTTCGTCATTAGGGCTGCCATAATGGATCGTGTGAAATAATCAGCAAATCACTAAATTTGTGTCATGGAAATTACATGGCAAGAGAAATTGTTGGTAATTACTTTTGGGGAGGGAAGGGGGTTGATTCAGTTTTCTGGCCATTGGTATTGTGACCCGGTGCTGGAAGATGTGGCGTGGCATCTACTTGTTTGTTGGGTGCATGGGCTTGTGTGATTGGTTGGCTTATGCTGTGATCTTTAGGTGTATCCTTCTCTGGTCTGTATGTATGACTTTGGACAGTCACAGCTCCTTCTGGTGCTGGGAACTTGCTGATATAATAAATAATTTATTTTTATTTATCCAGCTCTCTCTACCAATCTCTCTACCTGGATACACTTGTAGTGAATTCTCTATGTGGTGCTGCGGCTAGTTTCCCAATCTCTGGGTCCTTCACATTCATAGCCACACAGTGTTCCTCAAATGTCTTTAGTATGTAACACAAGCAAATCTTGATTCAGAGTAGGTAATCTACTTGAAGATTCAATCTGGAAAATGTCCATATAAATAAAGGTATGTTTGTATGTATGTATATGTATCGCTGGTATCAATGGTTTGAATGAGATAATACAATAATGATTCAACCAATAGTTTTTTTTAATCTGGTGTCAAGTAGCAACATTATTAAATTACATCAGGCAGCGTACAGAGTATATTTTTCCCCTTTTGACCTGTGCTGTCCGTACACTGTTTGGTTTTGAATTAATCAATTACCGCTTACTTACTGTAGGTGTCACTAAAATGACAAGTTATAGATTGTATCTTTAAGTTAACTGTAACATCCAAACCCCTCTTTTGCCTCATTCATACCTTTTACCCTACAAAAGGCGCACACCCGTGTTGCATACGAGTACCACTGTAAGTTTTAAAAAGCCCCATATGGCCTCTGTATTCCTAACATCTCACACTGCAGAGAGTGGAGGATGCCTTTTACACTCTGGTACGGGAGATCAGGCTGTACCGGCTCAATAAGCTCAGCAAGGAGGAAAAGACGCCCGGCTGTGTCAAGCTTAAAAAGTGTGTTATGATGTGAAAGGGGTAAGTTTATGCAGCCGTGCCCCTGCCAAAGGTGTGTGTGTGTGTGTGTTGGTGGGGGGTGGGTAGGGGCTGTGAGGGACGCATGCCGGAAGGTGTACAGTGACAACTGTTGCTTCCTGGACTCTCTTAAGCTACCCCCTGGTTTCTACTGGTATAGTTGTGAGGTTCTGAACTGCTGATTTCCTCCGCCCTCTGGTGCTGTGCTCGTTAACACAGTTAATGGCGATTCTTTAATCACTTGCAGTCAGCGCGGAGAAAGGTGTGGGGTGCCGTTGTGTCAATTTGTGAATTCACAGTAGTCGGGGCTCAAATCAAATGCTGAAATATTTCTGAGAGGCTAGCAGAGTTCTGTCCCGTTACTGTGAAGACAGGTTTGTGTGTGTTGCTCTTGAGGAGACAGAACTCCTTTTGCTTTCTTTGTCCTGCTTTTGAAGTGATTTCAGGTCTCTTCCTCTACAGTTCCCTTCCTGACACAAAGACACACATTATTACAATGTTAGTAATTCTAGTGGTTAAATGTTTCACTTTTGCACCAATGTTGTTGAGCAATATTGTTTTTTCATTTAAAATGCTTTAGTTGTATCAGAATTATTTCCTGATGGTGCTCTATTTTGTGTCCATTTTCTTGCCAAAACTACCCTAATATAAATCTGTTTACATTGACAGTTACTTGTTGAAATGATTTTGGCTTGAAGTTACACTCCTTGATTGCACAAATGTTGGCCTGAGTTCACTGTTTATGTTTAAACAACAACTGTGCATAAAAGTCACAGTGGCGAAAGGGGAACGATAAAGGATCCTGGGAGTTTGGTAGGAGGAGTAGAGATGAGTGATCCTCTCGGTAGCTTGAACATTGTTTTAAACCATAAGGGTAATTCCGGATAGGAAGGAATACTGTGTATTATCAGAATAATGCATAGCAGGCTCACTAGTCCACACACACATGAAAGGCTTGTGTGTGCTTTGTATAATTGCATGCTGCAAGTTCAAATCCAACCACAATGCTGTACAACTGCATTGTTCACTGTTCTTTAAAAAGAGGGATTTAATGAATATTCAAGTGATAACACTAAGTCACTTGCTCAGGTATTATGCACGTGTGTATATATCATATGGAAATACCCCGTCCAAAATGGGAGGTTTTCAAATTCTTAGGAAGTCGCCCAATGATACCACAGTAGATCTTACACACTATTCCTTTAAGTGCTTTCAGATGTATGCTGACAAAGGTTTCTTATATAAATTCCACATAAACATTGAGAGAGGGCAAACTGTTTGACTAATCGGTTCTAAGGATTACATGGAAGTTTTGTTTTGTTACATACAATATGCTTGATATTTCGGTAATGAAGTGCCTTGAATATTTTCTACCTTCCCCCCCCCAGGGCGTAGACGATGCCTTTTACACATTAGTGCGAGAAATCCGGAAACACAAGGAGAAGATGAGCAAGGAGGGCAAAAAGAAGAAAAAGAAGTCAAAGACAAAGTGTACCCTCATGTGAATAATGATCTCTCTCTCTCTCTTCTAAAGACAAAGTGAAAAGAAAACATGTTGAACAGTCTGAGTAATACATTTTGTACATTACACTAAATTATTAGCTTCTCAACGCCCAGCACACTGAATACTAAAAATGAGCCCCAAATGTTCTGTCTTTTTGCTACTTTGGAATCAAATAAGCTTTATTTTCTGCCTGGTGCCAGTTGCACCTATAGGTGTTGATACAGCAGCTTGTTTCAATATTTTATTTTTATTAATTGAGGGGTGCTTTGTTTAATTGGAGGATTTTATATTACACCACTGTGAGTTGATAATTTCCTAACTCATTTTGGACAAACAGGCAGTGATAACTTGAATCGTTTTGGTTCACCTAAGGGTCATAACCTGGAAAACGTTTGTCACATGGGATGCCAAAGAATTTATTTCCATCCCATTAAGTTAGAATAAAAGTAAGCGCTATAAAAGGACCAACACTTAACTGGAGGAATTCCAGGTGTCCCAGCCACTGTGTAATGCCCCCATTCTTCTTAAGACTCAAATACATGGTTGTATCATTGATACAAGTTTGCATGTTACCATCCTACCTTTTACCCAGAATGTTTTATTACACTAATTGGTTAACAATTTGTACATGCTTTCGTATTGTGAGAGTAGTGATTTCTTGCCAGTTAAATTTTGCGTTATTTTTACTTCTATTATGCTCTTTTCAACATTACAGGTTAGAACTAGAGATGGGCTTTTCACAACTTTTCAGTAGTTGACTAGTAAGATCAATTAGTCGGACATCATCAGTGACTTAAACACGTGCTGTTTATTCATTGATGTCAAATGTCTCCTTTTATAAATGTGACTTTTATTGTCATGTTGCTGACTGCCAGTAATGAAATTAAATTAACGGAACAGGCCAGCGTTAACCGTATGCCAAGGTTATCCATTGACAACTTGGTAGACTTGGCAACTTGCCAGTAGGCTATTCAGTTTACCATGGTTTTGACAAATAAACAAAGATTATTATTTTATTTTTTTTTATAAACTAAATTAACATTAATGGTTTATATAAGAAATTACATATGTCCTACCATGCATGTTTCTAAATTGGTTAATAAAAAAACAAGCATGTCTGTCTACATGTTTGGAGTCTGCGCCACCTGCCATGTGGTGGAAAAAGCTCTTGCAGGGGGCTGAGATAGCGGGGGATTGTGAGGTACTGCTTGGAAAGAATGCTGATCCTCTCATAACGGCGTTCCTTCTTATGCCACCAAAGCAATGCGTTTTTGTTGGACAAAGGCTCATTTCACTATATAGTCCTCACATATGACTCTTTTGCAAGGGTTGTCCATGCATCCATCGTTATTGCAGCCTTCAATCTGATGTTTCCAACCTGGCTTTTACCTTCTTTAGGTTCAATGACTGACATGAGATTTTGAAAGCCTTCACCTTTTTAAAATGTGGCAGCATATTCCTTAAAAATAATTTTACTGACAAGTAAATTGATTGGGTCTTTCCTGATGCTGTAGGAGTACATGATGCCTGACTGGGAGTACAAAGGAAGGTCTCTTTTGATGAGGTAATCTATCTGAGCCTGCATAGGTAGGAGAGTATATCAATGAGAAGTATGTGTCCAGAATTTCTGTTGATCTTAAAGATAATTCGGAAGCCAAATCGGGTTCGGACGCTATATCATCATTTTGGCATTACCAACAAACCTGTGATGCGTATGGTGTGGTCTTTCTTCAGTTATAGATATGCTTTTGTCCCTCCATTTGTAAATGACTTCTCATCAAACTTGTAGAACTGTGGAAAGACTTATCTGACATATTAACCTGGGTGCCGCCCATCAGCATTAAAACATTTCTTTTTGTTTTAAAGCATAAACTCCCAGTTTTAATCAAAATCAACATCAGTTGCTACATAACCATAAATTATAAAACACTATATAGTTGAAGCAGTCAATTAGCTGGAGTTTTTATTTGACAAAACATGGAATCATGCATGAGTCCCCCTCCAAATGCAATCGTCAAGTCGATTATTCATGCCCATCCCAAACTAGTACCAAGCATGGACAGACTGCTATACCATAGCTCAGTTGAGGACTATATAGTACAAGACAATTTATTTTGTATTGTCTCACAGCATGGGTTTGTACTAATGCAGTAATTCATATTTTTCAGAAAAATTGGGGGGGTGTTGACAAGGCTGCAAATTTTCTACCTAGACAAAACGCACCCCATTTGTCAAGAGATAAGATTGAGGCAGTGTACCCTAGATGACCTGGAGATTAAACATTTTCTAATGATGTACGACAGAGCCAAGAAAGAGGACGTCTGACTTTTGTGGACAGAATACAACTTGTGCTTGGAGTTTCAGTAGTTGTGTAACTATATGTAAAAGTACAATAGTTTTTTTGAAAGTGACTGCTGCTCAGCAGAATTTCCACTCTTTCTTTTTGGAGTTTATTTTTTAAATGAAATTGGAACTGAAACATCAGTGATGAGTTGGTCATGGACATTTGAAGGTTCCTCAAATGTATGCTTTGTCACAAGCCAGTACCTTGTGGCGATGAGGTGAATAGTAAATGTCCTGGTGATGTTGGCTATTTTTGGGATTGGAAATAAAACCATTCCACCTCCAATAACCTTTGATTTATTCATCACACACAACCAGAGCGCTAGACTGCTCTTTTGAATATGCTAAAAATTATAGTAGAAGCCTTGTAATATAAAACATTTTAAGTTTGTATTTGCTTAGATTTAGGACTTGAGATGGCCCTTACTTGAGCAAACCCCTTTCATCAATAGAACTTTGGTGTTCTTGGTTCCAAAGCGCCTTACACCTTCCCCTACGTTTATTGAGTGCTTCCAATTGTTTCCATAGTTCTCGTGACTGTAAATGGTAGTCTAGAAAACGAAGAGAGAGCCTGTTTGAAATCTTTGGAGTCAATATCTCACCTTTTTTCCCAATACTTCTATGGGAATGATATCATGGACAGTCCACAAAATGTTTTACCTAATTGGATTTTGTATTCATTAGTTTAAGCTTTTAAAATTGTTTACTGGGCTGCCTTTCAATTGATGCTAGTGTCCAGTGAAATAATTTATCATCCCAAACCCTCACAAAGCTTGTGTATCAGCGTAATCTAACTGGAACCAATGTTTTCTAAATGAGGCAATAATTGCCATAAAATTAGTTGTCTAAATGTAATGGAAAAAGAAGTTTGTTGGGTCAGCACATCTTACACCTTTTTGGCCTTGGGGCTAATGCATTTTGCCTTTTATGTTTGCATTAGGTGCTATATTTAGACAGAAGTCAAATGATACATTTACTGCAGTGGCTGTGGAATAGCAATGCTATTGAGACAGAGAACCTGAATACATTTTGTTTAAAATTATGTTGACCCTCTGTATTATTATTATTATTATTATTATTATTATTATCACCTGTTTTTGTTCATGAAGTAAATAACTGTTAATGCAGTTTTAATTATGAAACCCACTTTTTAACGATGCTGTTCAAAAATAGTTTTACCCAAATGTTTCTCCTCCTTAATTGTGTGCCAACCGTTGATTTATGAAATGTATCATTTATACCTGGATCGTATTTTAACAACCTTTGTATAGTTGTGATACTGAAAGGTGCATATTTTGTAAATTGTGCTTCATTTTGTTGGTGTGTCTAAATGAATGTTGCTTTTAAAGGAGTTTCACTCCTGTGTATGTGACTAGGGAGTGTGACTGGGTCCAGGTCTGTGGGAGTGAATGAATGACCACTTTACAAAATACCTGTAGGGGGCAGTGTAGAGTGGTGGTCTGATCTCAAATGAGTCTATTTTTGCCATGAATCTCACCACTCCTATTTAATGTGTAATAAAGAACAAAAAGGAACATTTTCTTTTGATTCATCTTTAAATGCTTTGTTGTTGATGGGTGTGTACTTTAAGTAATATTCTTCACACATTACACATTAATTTTATTGTTTATTAACCTATTATTCTATAACCCAATCGGAGCCAACCAAAGGTTGTAATTTATTGGATTTTATTTAACTACTGAAATTATTTAATGACATTTATGTAGGCATGGTTAAATGCTGGTGTAAATTTATACTGTATATACTCTTTCGTTATCCTTTAATTATTCTGCAGCATATCCAAAGAGAGAAGACAATAACACACATCTACCCCCTTTTTTATTGCAATGAACATGGACCTTACCAGCAGGTGGCACTCTTTTATAAGTCAAGCACGTATGCAACTCTTTGGGAGTTATCTGAGGGCTCTAACCTGTATTACTTGCATTTTTTGCATTTGGCCTTACCAAAAAGTGAGATTTGCCAGGAAACTAATCATGGGTACATCCTAATATATGACCTGCAAATATTACCATATATATATATATATATATATATATATATATATATATATATTCATATATTCATATATTCATATATATATAAATAATCTTTACAAGGGTTCATATGGAAATGTTGTACACTTGAATTGTAGGCTGATGTGGAAGTTGGTCTTAATAGACATTGGATGGCTTTGACAATCTGCCTTCATCAAGACCTGTCTTGTGCTGCATGTTGTGCTACTCCCAATGTTGGGTCCATTAAATTTAACTCTGCTGTCACAGTTCGCCATGTTTTTTGGGCTGACCTTGCTTCCTTTCCCTTATGGAGTCCATCCAAGTGCAACCTTCGGGATTCGATCCTGGGCCGTTCTGAAGACATCACCATCCCTAGCTATCGAATTCAGTGGCATTTGATCTCCAACACCACACTGTTGCACTTAGCAATCTTGTATAGCTGTTCATTTGAGATCTTCTCAGGCCAGAAGATACGGCAGATTTTCCTGAGGCATCCATCGTGGAAGGCATTCATCTTTTTATTTCATGTGTTGTCACTCTGAACCATACAAAAGCACAGGTTTTACATTGCTGTTGTACATTCTGACCTTTGTTCTTAGGCTGTACTGCTTTGACTTCCAGATTAAGCCTAGCAAAAGCACATTGAGCCTTCCCAAGCCTTGCTCTGATGTCCTTTTGTGCTGCATTGTCTTTGCTGATGAGACATCTAAGGTAGGTACATGTTATTTAATAGCAACTAATTGTACAGTATGTGTATGGTGATGTCATGTAGAGCTTTATCATTTAGGATGTCGGGTATCTTTCCCTCTCTTCCATGCAGTATTAGTACATTTATCTAGTTTATCGTATCTTACAGTTGGCCTATCCTCTCATCTTAACAAAAGGCCTACTTACTTGTGGATATTTTGTTGACAGCTGTTCGAATGTAGGATAAGGTTTAGACATTTAAAAAAAAAATCCTTTTATATTCAGTGTCCTGTCACAAACAAAGTTAACTTGTTTCAAAGCAGTTGCCGTGAAAAGGAATCTGTCGACATATTGTGACAAGTACCATTACTCTTTCCTCTTAAACAACAGAACTGAGGTTTACCTACCTACCACACTACAGCTAGGAGTGAATGACAACAGAAAGTCAAATGAATTATGCAGTGAGAAAGAGAGAGCCTTCTCTCAGCCTGACAGGGTAAAAGCCATCCTGGAGAAAGATTGTAAGAGAAGTATGAGTCAGTGCTGTCATCACAAATCCAACCTCTAGCCCCCCACCCCTAGGGACAGCTTCGGCCATGGCTTGTCAGTTAGGCAGGCAGTCCCCCCACCTCCAAACTGTAACCAGGGGCCTGCATTGAGAAGCCTACAAGTCTGATAAAGCACTGAAAAGATGGAAACCAATCCATATAGCACTTCGGGGCCCCCGTGGCAGACAAAAGAGCGGTGGGGGAAAGATGGCTATGGCAAATTTTCCTAAATTGATAACAGCTAGATAAATTGATAACAGCTAGCCCAAGACTGGCATGTTTTTCATATGAAAAAATGTATCTATAAAGACCAAATATGTTGTAAACTAACTTTATAGCCTATATGAAAATTTTCTTTTTACATGGCCTCTTTCATGCATACTACATTAGGCCTTTATGTTTTGCACATATTAGTTTAGTAGCATAGAATATATGATTTTTATATGGCTTGTAGGTTAGGCCAAGTCATATACGTTAGCCTACAAAACATACTGTATGTTTATAGACATGTAGCCTATGTCAGTGGTTCCCAACCTTTTTTCTCATATACCCCTGGTATGATTATTGTTCTAATCTAATAAATATATGCATGTGTGTAGGCTAGTGTGTGGTATCATATGCAATAGTATAAAATATTTTTGAAAGAGGCCATATTCAGCACAAACCCTCTTGCTAACACAGGCTAGAAAACCAAACTGTTCGCTTCCTGCTAAAAAAACATTCTCAATCAAGCAGTCTGCCCCCAAATGAGCATGTGCAGTCGGGTGAATTAACAATCATCTGACTTGCATCACCTCCAATTCAGCTTGTTAGTGCATTGTGTGAGAGAATTGTCCTTCTGAAAAAATGAAGCAGGCTTTCCTTCCTAGCTAGGCAGAGAACCGAGTGTAGTATCAGCCAAAAACCTTAATACAGAAGTGTTTTCACAAAACCACAGAGTGGGATGAATAATCATAAATTGCGTTGCCAACAGCCAAGCTCTACTTTGAAAACCCCCTCTTTACTCTTTTTTTTTTTTCAAACCCAGGAGATCCTTGGCGCTGAACCGTGCAGGCGACAAGCCTCCATCTAACAATTATCATGTGAGATCATTAATTTGTTGTGTTGACACAAACAGTGCTGGTTGAAATGACCCCATTCACGGGGATGGGGTTGAGTTGATTGAATTTTTTTTTTCATGCCTGCTTGGCAATCACTCAACAACTCATGTATGGACACAAAATTAATGAAGAGGGCACTCCGCTTTGAACTGTGCACTCTGATTCAGATTGGAAGAAGCTAGGCTGCAGAAAAGCTATCAGAGTGGGCATCAGTGCACACATGGCCATAATGCCATGCTGTCAAATGTTTATTCTTCCTTTCAAGAGGCACAGTGACAGGAAGTCAAAGGCATGGGGGGATAAAAGGAGGGAAGGAATGGAGCCATAGAGGGGCAAAACGACGGCAAGGTGGAAGGTTCCGAGGATTGGAGGCGCGACGTGTTCATGTCAGCCCTCCGACGGGTGATTCATACCAGCCTCCTCAATGGCAACAGGACATCCAGACCTATATTACCTTCATCCATCACTATCTCTTCATCAATCTGGACGCAAGCAGTCCCCAAACACCCATCCGTACAGACTTATACCCCCCCTCGCCCTACACACACACACACGAGAGGGATGAGCCAAAATTGTTCACACACACTGAAGCGAGGCCCCTGAGGGCAATTGGCTGACAGGCTATCCTGCATTCTGAGAGCCACTTTGGCTTCAGCTACATCATACCACCTACCGCTGCTGACCAATGTGTCTGCAAAGCATACAATGATGGATACAGCAGCTGTGGTGGAGAGAAATAATTTCCTCTGGCCTCCACCTCAAGAACCTCCAAACTGCAATATATAAGGTGCAATTTGCCCTGATATAGCTCAACACTACGATGTTTTATATGGGATGTGGCTAATTTGTGAGAAGAGTTCTTTTTATTTACATATAATGCACTTCTCTGTTTTATTGCATTATAGTGCATTATGCCTGTGTAATTCTATGTAATTCTTATGTGACTCATTAAGTGTTCATATTACCCCTATAGGCATGACAATATACTATGTTCTTACCTTGTATCTTACCTTAAATTACAATTACTACATAATGTGAGACATAATGCTATGTCGTTTAATACAACAGGTAAGTCTGGCCACACTGATTGGTTAAATGCATTCTAACCATGCTGTCCATGCCCCTTTTTTTAGGGTGAACATGTATAAAACAAGTGAAGATAAAATACTAGTGAAACATGTAATTATCCAAACTAAATAGTTTCATTTAACAATGCTACTGTATGGGAGCATTGTAACTACTTTTGATGAGAGAGTGTAGTTGTTGAATGCTGAAAACAGCCGTGGTTGTACCTTGGTTAAAAATAATGAGGTGAAATCGTATTGGCAGATGTAGTGGTGCAATTGGGGCAGGACTTTGGCTCCCTATACATCCCTGTACATCACAGCTGTGGTCACAAGCTTTCGACTACAGCTACAGCCACTTTTTATGTAACAAATTGTACAAGGTAATTGAAACTTGCAATTTGCAACCAAAAAAGCTTGTAGCTATCCAATCAAATAACAATGCTGTTAAGGCAGCATGAATATTGTTTAATTATGATAGATACATCCATTTGAATGTTTTATGGGACTAGCAATGCTGCAGTCCCAGAGTAAGAGTCCAAAAGACTTGCAGTTGAATGTTGAATGCAGCTGGCTGTGAGCTTTTTCATCTAAATGCGAAGTCCTCTCTTCAGGAGGTAAACACTGAGCCTGTGAGATTTACACAGTTTCCCAGAAAGGTTTACTTGCTCGACTATATAGTTGTAGCTTGGCTTGAGAAAAGTGAAAAAGTGTGTTTGTGTGTGAAATTTATTACGACAGAGGGAGGTGGGGTCTGTGTGTGTGTGTGCAGGCTGCAACATGGTCTCAATGATCGTCGTCAAATGGTGAAGCTTGTGCAAAGTACATAATTGTCAAACTGTAATGAAAATGAAAGAATTTGTGAATTTGCTTGATATCTACATTTTCATCAAAATTGTGATGAATATATAGTAGTTTTTTGTTCACAATCTGACAAATAGAATTGGATAGTATTTAGACGAATTTCACAACATTATCAGACACTACATTTTCAATCAGACTGCATTTTCATCAGCTGTTTAGTCGTTTGGCCAAAAATCCTCAACAGGTCATTTTTTATTAGAAATTCAAATTTAAATTAGGGTTTACATTATGGGTAAAATTAGGGTTAAAATGAGGGTTAATGTACAGTATATGAACTAGGATCTAATAAACTAGGATCTATAATGCCCTTGGTTAACTTTTCACTTTTTGCTATTTCAACATGAGGGTTAGAGGTTAAATGTATCACAGGATCTTGAAGGTGGATCATGTCCTTCAAAATAAGACAAATTGTCACATTATTGATCAAAAATCCCTAATAGGGCTTTAGTGCGACCCCTTCAGACTTCTGAGTTTGTGGGGTCAAGATACAGCCATGGAAAAAATTAAGAGACCACTGCCCATTTTAAAAAATATATCTATATACAATTACATTGTAATTAAATACATTTATATTAATATTAGTATTTAAAAAAAAATGTAATATATACTTTTTTACATTTTTGATATTTATATTATATTTATAAGAATATGCAGTGATTTCTTAATTTTTTCCATGGCTGTATATTTACTGTTTGAAAACAAGTGCATTTGTTTTAGTATTTGAATATCCCCAGGGCTCTTACTCACTTAGTTACATATTAGTGATGTATATAATATTCTATATACTGTATTTAATGCATCTTATTGTGTAATAAGGATAATAATCATTACATTTATATTATGATATGATAATAGTAATCATTACACTTATATTACACTTGTAATATAATGCACAAAGTGCACAAAAATTATTTGAATAGCATCTCAATAAGAAATGGTTTACACAGTGCTTTGCACATTTTTAATCCACTGAAGTAGAATGTTTTTTTTAAAGTAAAACATTAAGACAAATCTTAAAGAAATCTTAAAAAGTCAGCATGTGTGCTGAAATTATTAAATGATGAAGCAGACAAAAATTAAACTAGAAACAGTAAATATTTTCTATGAAATAATAAAGAAAATATATTGAAGATTAATATAAATACAGCAATCTACAGTTGGTCCTATTACCCATTCAAATGCTTCCAGGTGGTGGAAAGCATTTTAATATAAGCATTGGGATGTTTGGGTAATACTGGTTTCCCTAGCAACAAAGCAAGCAGCAAATCTACTAGGCTTTTGAAGCACTTTTCTATTAGGAATCTATTTTTTGTATACAAATGCCCCTCCTGAGTGTTATTTGAAGATGAATTCACAAGGTTTCTTCACAATCTGTTATACCATGTGTGTGTGCGGTCAGCATCCTTTCTATGTGGGTTTATAAGCATGAGTGTGTTGAATAATACGTTCACACTCTCGCACCAAGATATAAATAGACAAGCCAGGATACAGTGAAATTGAATAACAATTTGTTATGCTGGCAACTATTAAAACTCTACTAGACATAAATTAGACATTAGAATTATGCAGTGCAAGGAAAACAGAATATTTTCTGTCCTCTGTGCAATATAAATACAATCTTAAACTATTTGTCACTGCACAGAGGATCAGCTTTGATATAATTTTGCTATTATTATAATTACTATAATCATCACTTGTGTGAGAGTGCGTAAACGTGTATACTGTATGACTATATGTGAAGTTTTCGTGCTTTTAATGCCAGTGTATGTGTCCTCCAGGGGCGTCCATGTGCACATGGCGGCACTATCTCTTCTCATTCAAGTCATGTCACCGACCAGACACTCCATTGTCAGGAGGGGCTTTCATCCACTGACTTGTGATGTGCTGTCATCCAGTCCAATTATACAGAGAGAAATAGGTATTGTTACACTCAGGGGATTGATTCAAGACAAAATAGAAAAGTGAAGCGCAGGACACACTCTATGGTTAGACGAGTCACACACACACTTGATTTGAACCTGCAGCCACACGTACCCGTACCCATACACACACACACACACACACACACTTCAAATCCCACGGTCAAGCAAGTTCAATATCTCGGCGATAACAACTCGTTCTGAAGTAACTTGGTCTCCCATCTGTGTACCCATGGCAAGTGTCTCTCTGGAAGGCTGAATTGGAACGACACGGAAAATAGTGGCACACATCTAGCCGAGTCATTCTGTCACAATGACAGGTTGGCTTTTTATGGAGATCCCCCGTTTTGAGCATGCAGCTGAGTGATAGTGTGCTTAAGATGAAGTCTGACTCCAGCTTGGAGCTGCTCTGGCAACAGCCAGCCAAAACTGACACTAGAAGTCCGGTTGCCTGATACCTTTCTCATCACATTACCCTCCCTGTCTATTCCCTCAGGAATAGACAGTGGTTGTTTACCTGGTGTGCTATTAAGCTAATATCCTACAATGGGATAGAAAACATGTGTGGTAACACTTTATATGAAGGGTTGTGAATAAGGTTGACATGACACTGTCATAACCATGGCATGACTGCTGTCATGTCTTTATAAAGGTTTATGACTCTTGAAAGCGTCATTCGGTAAATTATCATTTTTAATGTCAAGTTGACATTGTTTGGAATGACAACTTGACATTAACCAAGACCGCATTACCTGTCTGTCACGGCCGTGGCTCTTACCTCTTCTACCTAGGTCTCTCTCTCTCTCTCTCTCTCTCTCCCTGAGTATGTATGTGAGATTGAGTGGCTAATTACAGGAGTAGGACCCTATGTGAAAGGCAAGCAGCTGCTGGTAATCTTTCTAAAGATGCCTGACATTTTAAGATCAGCGTTGACCACAGTTCCTCGCCAGATTGTAGACGTTGCTACTCAGTTAATTTCTCTCTCGCATTTGCTAGGCGAATAGCCTAGCATTATTTTCCCTGGTTTCTATCTCCTGCCTACCTAACCTTCATCTCTGTCTATCCTCAGCCTGCTCCTGCCTGCCCTGTGTCCACATTGGAATACCCTGATGCTCTGCTGCCTACCGTCCGTCTGTGCTTCTGCCTGCTTACGGCTATCCTGGTTCTCGACTCCCCTGCTGCCCCGAGCCCTTGGTACTGCTGCTATTCTATCGTAATCCCTGACACTGTCAGTGTCTTTGTTATGACAACATAACCTGTCATTGTCTTTGTTATGACAACTTGACATTAACCAAGATGGCATAACCTGTAAATGTCTTTTTCGTGACATGTCTTTGTCAGGCCACTCTGCCCCATGCAGAGTGGCCACGTTGTCATGACAAAGACATCCATGACATCCAGACATGTTGGACTTAAGGTCGTGGGTTCCAGCCCCAGAGGTGGCCTACCTGTAAGCATCCTTGAGCAAGATGCCTAAACCCTATCTGCTCCATGTAACAGCACCATGTAATTGTCGCTTTGGATAAAATGACGTCTGCTAAATGACCTAATTGTTGTAATATTAACTAAGGCAACATAACCTGTCATGAACATGCCATGGTAGGCCTAATTATCAAACTAAAAGAAACTATTTAGCTTTATGTGTTAAAACTACATTAAACCAGGGTTGCCAGCTGATACAAGCTTTCACCTTCAGCCTCACACCCAAACAATTCTCACGCCAAAACACTGCGACAGCAGCAGTGATCAATCCTTCATCATCCAGGAACTGCCTACACATTCATTGTCCTGCACCAGGAGGAACCCAGGGCCCACTGAACCAGCATAAAGTCTGACGATGCGTCTGAGGATTTCATCCTGGTACCTAACAGTAGTCAGCGTACCGTTGGCTAGCACGTGTAAGTCTGTGTGACCCTCCCAGGATATGCCTCCCCAGACATCACTGGATGATGTTGCAGGCAGCATAACGTTCACATGTGCTCAGTGTGAACCTGCTCTCATTTGTGAGAGCGGGCTGCCAGTGGCGGACCTGCCAAATCTGGTGTTCTCTGGCGGATGCCAATCGAGCTGCACGGTGCTGGGCTGTGAGCACAGGTCCCACTAGAGGACGTCGGGCCCTCATGCCACCCTCATGGAGGCCGTTTCTGACAGTTTGGTCAGAAACATGCACACCAGTGCACACCAGTAGCCCATGCTCTTTAGACTGTCCTGGGAAACACAGCAAACCTTCTTCAAATATTGCAATGGTCTATCTGTTTACAGGAACAGTGAGCGTGAAAAATGACATACATTTAATCAGATATACAGAAATATCAAATACACAAGTTGACCCCAAACACGTCCCTATTACTGAGGTAATATTACTTGAACTACAATTTCGTGCTAGCAAATATAATCAACCTTTCTAATCTTGTTTTAGTATCTCTTAGTTAATCTTTTTATTCGAGTCTGCCCAGCGGTTCTACAGTTCAGGTGTAAGGCTCCGAATCCCACCTCCATCTAGTTACTCTAGTCTAAATGATTGTTGGGTTTATGTTAATGACAGGTTATGTTGTCTTGGTTAATGTCAAGTTGTCATAACAAAGACATCCCAATGTCAACTTGACATAAAAATTACATTGTACCGAATGAAACTTAATGAATCAAACATTAAGACTCCTTTATGTTCATGACAGATGTCATGTGATCATTATGACAGTGTTATGTTAGTCTTATGCACACCCCTTCAAATAAAGTGTTAACACATTGGCTAACATAGGTTAACCCTCAGAGCAGTTTCTGGGAGTTTTTAGCTCCCTTCACATTTTTACTCACTGTGGGCACATTTCTCACTGCACCTGCCCCTCTATGGAAATAGCACAATCATGGCTAGAAGTAGGGAGAACTCAAACATGTGTTTTGTGCAGTATAACACAGTTATAATGTCATAAATCATAAAAGAAGAAAAAACCTAAGTTGAATTTCTTTGATAATATATTTTACAAAATTAGAAAAAAAGATGGAATCTATATATACAAAAATTTTCTCTCAATAAACTACGCATTCAGTCCTCTTCGTTTATTACACAACATATTAGTCAATATTTCTAACATATGATGAGAATTTATCAAACCAAGTGAAAAAACAAAACGTTTCAGTCAAGTTCGGAGGCCTATTTGCCTCATCCATCATTTCATTAGGTTTTGCAGTTGGATCCTTGCTCAAAATCATTTGTTGAGTTGTGATGCCTCAAGATGGTGGCTGTTCAGTTCGGACAATCCCCTCATGTGTGGTAAACTGCGGCCCGATGTCCTCGCTCCTGATACAGATTCATTGATGTGGAACCTAACTGACTCAAATGTTGGGAGCTCGGCAGAGCAGGGATTTGGTTTCTTGGCTGAGTCTTATTCCCTACTGGGAGTTTAACTTGCACTGAGGAATAGCAATCTATTGTTTTCTATCATCTATTATCTATCTATCGATTAGTGTACTGTCATTACTGTATGCAAATGTAGTCACATGTAGATTTAATTGAGATTACCTCTTAAATTCCAATTACATTTTTGAATTTATATTGAGGTTGCAAATGTAGATGTAGAATTGCAAGAACTGGTCAGAGTAGTTAAAAACGGGTATGTTAGGGGTTATTTACCCATTATTGTAAATGAAATATACAAACTGTAAATCCTATTTGATGCTTGATGATATTATTACAATGTAACTTTTACGAAGTGATATTTCAGTTATTAGCCTTGAGATAGTTTTAACATGTTCACAACTGCACATCTATCAATGGGTATAATGGCGTTCATTACTCCCTTGCTGGTGTAACTTTTAACAAAAAGGCTTTATTATGATTTGTCCATATGGAAGGCTTCTCTTTCAACCAAAACACAAAGTCTGCATGGCTTTTCAATCGATAGACATACATTAGAACATACATCTACACAATAATATTGGGAGGACTAGGTCCACATAGACAGACTGCAAAGGTAATTCATGCTTTAAGAGGTAGTGTGTAAGATGTATCTTTTTTTAACTGTAAAACCATTTTGGGCATGGTATTCTATACGTGAGAGAAGACTTTGTGTTTTGTTTCTCGGGGAAAAAGCGATACACTTTTATCACAGGAACTTTACTTTATTCTACTCACACATTGGTCAAAGAGAATCAAAAGCACTGACCTACGTCACCAAACAACGACCCTGTTAAAGGACCAGCTGCACGAATGGGTCCCTGGCTGTCCAACTGGCTGGGTGCCCTGGCTGTACCCTTACAATATAACACATTCCGCACTTCCCATTGTCGTGTGCGTGGTGGTTGGGAATGGACGTATCTCTGTTCTGCCGCCCCTGGCCAATAAGTACTAGCCTGGTTAAAATCGCTCAGCCGCGCCGATATTCTTCACTTTACATATTAGTCTGGTAACTTCCAATTGAAAACCGTCAGTCAGTTTGCAAATCACCATCAGTTGTTTGTTATAAATTGAAGGTGGTCCAGTTAATGATTTGACTGACACCTATACGGTTTTCAATTGAGAGTTCGCAGACTGATATATAAAACAGAACAAATTGTATAGTTGTAACTTGCAAAATTAGTACTGTACGGTTTTAACCAGGGTAAAGTGCTGTTATTTTTACACTGTCGATATAATGCAACCGACTCATCCCTTTATCCCCTTGCCTCCCCACGCCCATCTTTCCTTCTTTCATCCTCTTGCTGTGTCTCTGACACACACACACACATGCATACTCTTGCACACAAAAGGAGGGAAAGTGTCACTATGGAAACAAGGAGAGATTCTAAGATACCTCTTGAGATGAGAGTTAAGACAACGGGTGCGTGCGTGGTGGGGGGGTTGTCTGCAGCCAGAGGAAAGCGTCTACTTGGACAACATAGTCTACAATAGGGTCTACTATATCACCTCCCCCCCACCCCCATACACACAAACAAACACAGCCGCCTGGATTCTGGATTCCTGAAACAGCTCCCTACCCACCACCTTGAACTTCAAGCGTCATATTTAACCATCAATGCAATCCGCGCACATTCCTTTAATGGGGCTAATCCATTTTAATCCCACCTGCCAGTGTTACCTTAGCATGATGAATGTAAGACTAAATGAGTTGAGACACAGAGGAATGCCCCAGGGAAGAGCAGGCTGGGAGGTAAATGTGTGTGTGTGTGTGTGTGTGTGTGTGTGTGTGTGTGTGTGTGTGTGTGTGTGTGTGTGTGTGTGT